>BSBM01000173.1:18640000-18760000 GCA_027924585.1 Larix kaempferi | reverse complement strand
AATCTTCAAGGAAGGTGTATGAATGATGTTAGAACTTGAATATGATGTTTATGGATGACATATGTCCACCAAAATACCTCTGCAAACTATCTTAAGATTCTGGACCAATTATGCAATTTTACTAGTAATTTGGGGTTCAAATCCCCGTGGGGTAAGTACTGAAAATGGCTTCCCAAATGCCTCCAAACCCACTCAAAATTATGAACAGAGGTATGTAATGTGTTAAGTATTTTATTAAAGTCTCATATGCACCATTAATGGATTATTAAAACTGTTCTCGCCCTCTTCCATTCAATTGCAAAAATCCCCATTTCGACCCTTGGGGGAATGGCGCTATTTCACCTCCCAATACAACTAAACTGAGTAAAAATGATTCAAATGCTCAAGTACAGTACATGAAAATTTTAGAAGACATCCATGGAAATATATTGATCACAAATATATCAGAGAATCATCCATTCATTCGAAATCATCATCAATACATTAGCTCACAACAAGGTAGTGGGGAAATGGCATTGTTCTTCCATTAAAAATGCGATTTATACATTTCTACTTGGAATTTCGACCTGAAAATTTATGGAGATGAAAAAAAGAGTATTTAGATCATATTAAAAAAGAAATGGGGCATTAAAAGCTTCCCCAAAGAGTACAATATCTCACCAAAAATTCCCTCCCTCAAGGATCTAGAATATGCCATCAAAACTGGAAATGGTTGAAGGAGTGAGCTGCAATAGAAGAAACCATGAGCTGGACTATAGCTTAAAACTGCAAATAAAGACTCCATTAAAGCCTCAAATGAAAGGTATGAATGGCCTTTCCAATTACCAACTTGGATGGGAATCTTTCACCCTCGAAATTAGCTAAGGCAATAAACTAGTCATCCACTAGCTCTCCCTCTTCACAAATGCAATTGCAAATTCTACAAATGATCAAAAGCCATTCTCATACTTCATTTCTACATTTTATAACCAACATTATCCTTCTAAGGGTCGAAATCCTCTCAATAGATTCAATAGATTTCCATTTAGGAAATATTCCACATTTGCCACTTGTCTCCTAGTTCCAACCTTCCATCTTCTCCCAAATTCGATTTTGAGTCTCTTTGGCTTCTCCAAATCCTAAATTCACCTTCCTTGAGCCTAGTTTTGGGGCTGACATGTCATAGTGGTCAGATGTCAGAGGTTAGGTCTGCAATTTGTCATAGTTATCATAGATGATCCATCATTGGTGTCATAGGGGCTAGGGAATCTAGCCCAAGTGTCCACAAACTTCCACTTTGACTCTTTATCTTCCATGGAGGTTACCAATCCTTCCCAATTCGACCTAAGATGCTCGATGACATGTGTTATGACTTACCAACTCACCCAAGAGTGTTCACATTCCCATTAATTCGAATTTGCAAAAGAGAGATACCATGTATTATGAAAAATCGAGCTAGTGTGCGTCCCACATCCTCCATATGTCTCCAAAACCATTTGTCACCTAGTATTTCTCTTGAATTTCTTTATTCACTCTATTTATTAAATACTTGAACCCTTCTAATTTCTAAGCATCATTTATTATCCCCCTTATTCCAAATCCCAAAGCTTCCACCCCAAACCTAGGAAACTAGTAATTTTCCTCCTTGGCAATTATTTGACCCTTAACATCAATTTTACAAACTCTAATGAATATGGCTAATGTGATTAGGCCATTGTGACCCAATTCCAAATTTGGGACATGACAAATCCTCCCTTCGCAATATTTCTTGTCCTCAAGCAATTTCAAACATGGTTGTTGAAGAACCCGCTTTCTGTATAATTCTTTGAAGTTGCCATTGAATTGCCAAACCTTGAGTCTTTGAGTTTCCATGAATATTTTAGAGAGGAACCACCATGCTTGCTGCTGCACTACTCTGATTAAAATCACTTTATTAAGTGGGGAATCCATCTCCCATACTGCTTGCTTCCCCCCAAAAAATGAAACCAATGAGACAAAAATTATTCCAGGGTCCCATTGCTTGTATTGCACCCCAACAATTAAGAGTGCTCTCCAACCTACACCATTAGATAAGAGGATTCCTGGATCCCATTTTCTTGTATGCATTCTTCCAAACATCATGAGTACCAAATATATATAATCAAAGTACATAACAACATAATGAAAATGTACATCAAGTATATGCTTCATCAAAGAGTCATGAAAGTGCTTATACCTCCAAGCACGTAGACCACCATTTTCCAAGTGCATACAAGCTTCAAGTGACCAATCAAATCTGCTCTAATGACATAGGTGAGGATCCCATGTCCTATAATGCTGCTCCAAAAGGATGTGATATGCATCAAAATATTCAGCCATGTATTCTTTCATCCAAGAAGTGAATGAAGAATCTCCACTAAAATCTGAACCAAATAATGAGCAGAAAAAACAAGGAGACTTCAAATGACTCAAAGAAGTCTCACCCATACATCCATGAATGTGAGAATCATAAAAATATAACAAAGTATGTGGCTGCCAACAAAAATGTTCTCCAATCATAAATCTATTCTCCCAAGTGTTGGATGAAGTTCCCCCAACATCAAATGAATCAAATGTTGAGCAAGAAAAACCATGAGTCTTCAAGTGACTCAAATGCATATCATAGGTGCATCCATGTAGATTTGCATCATCATAAAGTGACAAATAATGTTGCTGCAAATGTGAATAAGAATGTGCTCCAACCATGTCATGATAAAAGGTAAATCTAGGAGTTCCATACTCCTCATGCGGCACCATAAAAAAGAACCCTTTCACCCATACTTCATTGAGACTAATACTGCAAAACATGGAATTGTAGGATGTAGGAGAATGAACTAACTCACCCAAATGATCAAAAAGTGTAGAAGTTTCATCATGGGAAGGATCCATGTGGGTAGTATCATGCAGCTCCTTCAAAAGTGGGAAACCTTTGTCATAGATTGGTTCCCATGTAGAGGAATCATGCTCTTCTTTAAAAATTGCATAAGCTTCATCAAGAGACAATTCAAGTTCCTCTTACACCACATCAAGTTTTTAGATATCTTCAAGTTCATATTCAAACACATTAAGCACATTCAAATTCCCACATTTCTCATGATCCACCATGTCATGAGAATCCTCCAAACAATCTACCATTTGACAATCTAAAACATAGGAGGAAAAACAAGTATCTTGCAACTTTTCAAGAAGTTGCTCATTTTGAATTGTGAGCTTATGAATATCCTCATTATTCTTCAAGTATGCATCATGTAACAATTCATTAAGCTCAAACAAACGGTTTCTATCAAAAAGCAAAGACATGAAATTACCTTTGATGTGGCACATTGCTCTTTGAATCTTCTCCATGTCTTCAAGGAAGGATGTTTCCTCCAATGAAGTAGCTCTCCAACAAGAATTTGACAGCAATCCTTGAGTGTCATGGAGAATGCTGAGGGACTCTTGGATCTTATTTTCATTCATCTTTAAGGACCCTTCAAGAAAATGAGGCTCTTGCAAATGAACCTCCTCATCTTCTTCAATTTTGCTTGGACCAACTTCATGAAGCTCAAGTGGTGATGGGGAAGTTGATCTTGGTTCTTCTTCAACTGCTACAAGGTCTTCATTATCATGCTTAATGAAACTTGCACTTGTAGAAACACTTTCAAAAGTGATCTCTATGTCACCAACATAGAGGTGTGAGCACTCATCAGTAGGTACTCCTTCATAGTTTAAGCATCCATCAGTAGATGCTCTTTGGTTCATGTCTAAGCTAGAAGGTGTCTCGAAATGATCTTCCATATTTTCAATAGAATCTTCTTCATGCTCTTGTGATGTCTCTTCCTTTTTCTCCTTAAAGCAAGCTGATGCATTTTGCCCCTTGTTTTCCTTAGGATCAATATATTTGGAATCTCTTCTTGAATAAATCTCAAAAGCTCTCCTCAAGGAGGACATCATTTCATGCACACATATATGATACTCCCTCCAAGGGTTTTTACAAGAAGGGCATAAACCTTTCTTCACTAACTCCACATCTTCATTTTTGGGCCTATTTTCAAAAACAGGTTCAGCATAGTACTCAAAAGACATGGCATTTTGTGAATTTTTGCTAAAAGCAAGATATTCTTGATATTTTTGATATTGTTGGGGCAAGGTTTTATATTTTGCTCTCCATCTTTGGAACTCACTCATAGAATTATCCTTGCTTGGAGTGACACACTCATATTCATCATATTTAAAGTCATAAGAATAATCTTCATTTCTCTTGAAATTGTAAGAAGTGTTGCATGATGGCACCTCTTCCTCATACCATTCACATTCTGCTTCATATTGCTCATAAGCATCTGCATATTCCTCATAAGAATTGTACTCATAGGATTCATCATAATAGTAAGACATGGATTCCAATTATTCTTGAATGTATGTACCTAATACACAGGTGCAAGGACCATTATCTGATACCACTGTAATGCCCCTTATTATGAATTTTATTAAAATTGCAATTTTCCACTTTTTTTCCCTAGTTCGACCTTTGACTAGTTTTGATCTCTAGGTCCCAAATTTGCCCCAAATGATCCCAAATCTTCTGAGAAGGTATATGAATGATATTAGAACATAAATATGTGTTTCATGGATGCCTTTGGACCTTTAAAATACTTCTTCAAATACTCTTTCAATTCTGATCAATGTAGGTAACTTTACTAGTGATTTTCCTTTGACTAGTATTGGTCTCTAGGTCTCAAATTGACTCCAAATGCCTTCAAATATTCAAGGAAGGTGTATGAATGATATTAGAACTTGAATATGATGTTTATGTATGAAATATGTCCACCAAAATACCTCTGCAAACTCTCTTAAGATTCTGTACCAATTATGCAATTTTACTAGTAATTTGGGGTTCAAATCCCCCTGGGGTAAGTACTGAAAATGGCTTCCCAAATGCCTCCAAACCCACTCAAATTTATGAACAGAGGTATTTAATGTGTTAAGTATTTTATTAAAGTATCATATGCACCATTAATGGATTATTACAACTGTTCTCACCCTCTTCCATTCAACTGCAAAAATCCCCAATTCGACCCTTGGGGGAATGGCACTATTTCACCTCCCGATACAACTAAACTGAGTAAAAATGCTTCAAATGCTCAAGTACAGTACATGAAACTTTTATAATACATCCATGGCAGTATATTGATCACAAATATATCATAGAATCATCCATTCATTCGAAATCATCATCAATACATTGGCTCACAACAAGGTAGTGGGGAAAGGGCATTGTTCTTCCATTAAAAATGAGATTTATACATTTCTACTTGGAATTTCGACCTGAAAATTTTGGTAGATGAAGAAAAGAGTATTTAATTCATATTAAAAAAGAAATGGGGCATTAAAAGCTTCCCCAAAGAGTACAATAGCTCACCAAAAACGCCCTCCCTCAAGGATCAAGAATATGCCATCAAAACTGGAAATGGTTGAAGGAGTGAGCTGCAATAGAAGAAACCATGAGCTTCCCTGTAGCTTACACTTGCAAATAAAGACTCCATTAAAGCTCCAAATGAAAGTTCTGAATGGCGTTTCCAATTACCAACTTGGATGGGAATCTTTCACCCTCGAAATTGGCTAAGGCAAGAAACTAGTCATCCACTAGCTCTCCCTCTTCACAAATGCAATTGCAAATTCTACAAATGATCAAAATCCATTATCATACTTCATTTATACATTTTATAACCAACATTATCCTTCTAAGGGTCGAAATCCTCTCAATATATTCAATAGATTTCCATTTAGGAAATATTCCACATTTGCCACTTGTCTCCTAGTTCCAACCTTCCATCTTCTCCCAAATTCGATTTTGAGTCTCTTTGGCTTCTCCAACTCCCAAATTCGCCTTCCTTGAGCCTATTTTTGGGGCTGACATGTCATAGTGTTTAGATGTCAGAGGTCAGGTCTGCAATTTGTCATAGTTGTCATAGATGCTCAATCATTGGTGTCATAGGGGCTAGGGAATCTAACCCAAGTGTCCACAAACTTCCACTTTGACTCTTTATCTTCCATGGAGGTTACCAATCCTTCCCAATTCGACCTAAGATGCTCAATGACATGTTTTATGACTTACCATCTCACCCAAGAGTGTTCACATTCCCATTAATTCGAATTTGCAAAAGAGAGATACCATGTATTATGAAAAATCAAGCTAGTGTGGGTCCCACATCCTCCATATGTCTCCAAAACCATTTGTCACCTAGGATTTCTCTTGAATTTCTTTATTCACTCTATTTATTAAATACTTGAACCCTTGTAATGTCTAAGCATCATTTATTATCCCCCTTATTCCAAATCCCAAAGCTTCCACCCCAAACCTAGGAAACTAGTAATTTTCCTCCTTAGCAATTATTTGACCCCTAACATCAATTTTACAAACTCTAATGAATATGGCTAATGTGATTAGGCCATTGAGACCAAATTCCAAATTTGGGACATGACAGTTTGGCATTAAATGGTCTAAACGTTGGGGAATAAATGGTGTAAACGTTATATAGGGGTGCGTGCACGGGTATGGGCGTGTGCGTGCTCCTGACGTGTACGCGCGAAAAACATACATGCGTGCATTTTAGCACACGTGTGCGGCCCTGTTACAAGTTAAAAAAAACATAGTTCTCCGTTTCCCGGGAATTCTACCAAAAACAAGGGTTTCACTTCTTCCACAGGTTTCAAGCTCTCTCGGGTTTCTTATTGGCTCACACTCATTGATATTTTGGACACTCTTTGATCTATTGGACACAAAATCACCCTTGGAATCTATCAAACATCTTCAGTGGTCTTGGAATCTAGTGGATTCATTCAAGATACCAGTTTCCATTGCAAGTGGAGATCATTTCTATAGAGGTATGGTGAATTGTAAATAAGTCTCTTCATTCACAAGATTTGAGATGAGCCCATGCCTTTTTGTTTTTATCATATGCCCACAACAATATCCATGCATAGACAACAATGAATTTGACAAGAAGATTTCCCAAGTTCACACACTTCTCACATACTCAAATTAAATAGAAAAACTTCTAAAAAGCACTCCATTATAAGAGAAAATCTTGACACTTCGAGTGGAAATGATTGTTGGGATTTTGTTGGTAGGTTTCCTCGTGTAGATAGGAAGCTAATTGATTCTGCTAAGGAGTTAGTACAAAATTTTTGGCATGATCATACTAGACCTTCATCAAACCAAAGAGACGTACTAAAACTGAGAAAAGGATCTACTGAACGTGAGCCCCATGTTAAACACTTCCTTGACACCACATAGATTGAACTCTATGAGAGATTCAGGAATGAGCACACACAATTGAACCTAGGCCAAAGGTCCTTCGAGAAATGCAAACCATGGTACGTTCGTATATGCATTGATCGGAACACTTGTTGTTGTAGATACCACGTAGAATATGAATATTATTATGACACATATAAACATATATTTTGTGATTTTCATACTAACATTATGCAGGGCTGCAATGAATCCATACTACCACCGAATGCATCAAGAGACTTTATCCACAACATCATGTGTCCAAGGCCCGAAGGACAAAAGAATTATGAAAAATCGTGTCTATATGGGACATGTTCTATGTGCAGTGGGTTTTCTCTTTTGAATCGTTGCATTCATGAAAGCAAGGACACATAATTTGGCATGACGGGTGTGGAGATGCAGAGTACGTGACCTATCAATTAGAGAGTGTCAGAAAAAGTAAAAAGATTGCATTGGTAAAGTCACAGGTACAAATGAATATTGCATATTTTTCATATTACACATTCAATTTATGGCATATACATTTTTCCAAAGGCCACACTGTAATATTTCCTTTGTTTCCATGGTAACATGTACCAGTATGTGACTTTTTGATAGAATTCTATGAGAAAATCGAGTAGTATGTTCAACATGTGCATGTAGCACGATGGCAAGATGAGCAGTATAGAAAATGTCGGGACACATTTCCCATTGGAACCATAGTGTCAATTATGGATTTTGCAGAAAATTACACCCTTCATCCACAAAATGAAATCTAGAGTCAATACTACCATTCAGACCAAGTTAGCATCATGGTATATATTATGTATAGGCATGGGCCAGAGAGCAGCAATGACAAGAGGATAATATTGAAGGAGACAAATGTTTACATAAGTGATGATAGAACCCATGATCTGCATTATGTGCAACATTGTTTTTGAATTTTCTATGATCAGTTGAAGGAGAGAGATATACAGATGGATCAGTATTGTATATGGTCGAATGGTTGTGCAGGCCACTTCAAAAATGCCCAAGTATTCCAATGGATGAGTACTTTGCATAAGACTTATAATGTGCCACATATCGGGAACTATTTTGAGACCGGGCACGGCAAAGGCAAGCATGATGGGGCCTATGCATGCACCAAGACTGCACCATGAAGGGAAGAGTTGAGGTTTGACAAGGAACCTCATATTTGAGATGCACGGTCCATAGTTCAATGGCGCTCCGCAACAATGTTAGAACAAGAAAGACATCAACAAACATCATCAGTGGCAGGACGTGTGGCAAGAAATTTTTGGTTAGTGGTTGACATAGATTGATCACATTCCTATAGTTGCAGCACAGTACAAGGAACACATGGATTTCATTCAGTTCGAAGCTCAAACTACCACTTATTTGAAATATGGATGTGAAAGCTTGCATGCTTTTACAGCCCTTGTAGCAGTGGCGAATGGGATGAATGCGAATGCATGGACTGGGTTGATGAATGGGATCATGTGTTACTTGCAGTATACCAATGTGTAGTTGTTGAAACAACCCATTTAGAGGAGGGTCATTCAACGATTTCGACAAACTACGACCATATCTCAAATCTTGTACAACCAAGACACTTATACGCAGTTGTTGCACCGAAAGACAATGAACAGGGTGTGGATTATTGGTTGGCACGGTGCATCCAAGGTAAGCAAACCCTCTACGGATCATTAATCGATGATGAAGGAATTGAATTTCCTACTAGCTCGATGGTGGTTAAGGGGGAATATCTTACACTAGATGGGAAGTCAAGAAAGACTAGTGGGCATGTATTCATGGATTACAGATCAGGTTCAGTGGTGTATCACTTCACAAACTTGATCGTTGGCACAAACATCCATCTTCAGACAATGTCAAGCAAGGGCTCAACTAAGGTATGCTACTACCTACCTCATTCAGAGCACGAGAGATTGATGGAGACAATTAGCAACAGAGAGGATTTAGATGGATTTATTGAATGAGGCCATTCAACTTTACATAAGAGAAAGAATTGCATCAAAGAATGTTATGTTCTACATCGAGGTATGTGTAGTTTTATGTTATTTCGTTGGTACATGCATTTTTTGTTGATACATACATACATACATGTCTTTGCCTATGTTTTTTATTTTTCCTATATGTATTAAACTGTTCCATGCTTCTCTTTTATGTTAAATAAAATGGTGATTGTTCGAAAAACTGGAACGTAGAGCAATAACAATAAACAGAAACGCAAATATAATCACACATACACATTACAAGAGAGACACAGATATATCGTGGTTCACCCAAGCTTGGGCTACGTCCACACTGAAGTTTCCAGTCATTATTATTATTCCATACAGCAAAGTGAAGGGATACAACCTGCAGCACAACCGCTGCACTTCCTCTTCATTGTCTCACAGTCTCTCTTCTTTGATCTCAAAGATCTTTACAATGCATAAAACCTAATACATCTTCCCTAGCCATATTACAATGTCTTTATTTTATAAGGGAAATACAATGGGAAAATACCACGGGATACCCAAAACCATGGGCCCGCAAAACAGCTGGTGAAAACAACCCCAAAAATTTTTCTCGGCGGCTACGCCCCCGAACCCCCACCAGGGGACCACTAGCCCCCAGCCAGGGGGGATGGTCCCCCCTAGAATCGCTGTAGCTAGGGTTTTCACCCTAGCTTGTGCAAATGAGCACCTACTAAGGAGAATGGACTCCTTAGTAGCAGTTCAATAAACAGTAAACTAAAGTAAGAAAACAATACAAATTCTAAACTAGCATGAGCATTAATAAACATAACGAAATCATGAAATATGGGGAAGATCTTTCTTTTTTGTATTAAAATTTTACCTCAAGTGTAGAGGTTGGTGAAGTTCTTGCAATGGTCCAAGAGGGTTTCTCCAAACTCCAACTTTGCTCCTTCTCTTTCTCCAAATGGTGGAAATGGGCCAAAAGGGGCACTCAATGGTGAAAGTAGCTCAAGGGTGAGCTAGGGTTTCAAGAGTGATTTTGGCAGGGTAAGGGTGTGTTTGACTGTGGATATGAAATGAGGGGTCTCCATCACCTATTTATAGGTTTTTAGTGGTGGAGTGCTGGCCCATGGTTTTGAGAACCATATGGTTTAGGTCAGCTGTATAGGATTTTTTCCTCCTTTTTCCTCTTTTTTTTATATTTTTTTATTCCCTTTTTAAAGGGTTTTTGCTATTTTGGAGGAATTTTGGATAATTTTGGGGGGAAAGGGGGTTTTTAGCCTTTTTGAGGCTTTTTTGATGGTTTTGTGGCCTTTTGGAGGCTTTTTGGGCCTTTTGGAGGCTTTTAATGGGATTTTAAGGGTTCTGAAGGTAAACATGGTAGGAAATATGGACAAATGAGTCATGTAATGGGGTAGATGAGGTAGTGAGCACTTTTTGGGTGTTAAGAGATTGCTCCCTGATGTGTGAGGGCAGGAGCTCATCATATGGCTGATAGACATCATAAGTCTTGTATGGTTTTCCTGGGGTGTGGAGAAGAGAAGAAACAAACTGGAACCCGGAACAACGGTCCCGAACAAACTACAAAAACTAAAAGTACATAACCTCAATAATGAATGAGGAATAATCTGATCATATGGACGAGGCGGGCATTCCCATGCTCGTATCAAGATATAGAACAATAATAACAATGGGGTCCAAAATATGGGGACCTGACATATACATGGCCTCAAATAATGAATGAGGAAGACTCTCAATATATGGACGAGGTGGGCATACCCATGCTTGTATCAAGATACATAAAAAATAACAGTGAGGCCCGAAAAGGGGGACCTGTAGGATACATAGAGAACCACTGTGTACATCATAAGGGTCCATAGGGGACACAAATCTGGGACATACTGCTGGGATGACCATGTCTGAGCTGAAGAACTGATACACTAGAATGACAATAGTGCTACTGAGTGTGGTACCAGAGGAACTGATGAGCGATTGGATTATAGTGATGGGGAGGCATTCTCTCAATGGTACACTGGACTGGAACTGAACTGGGTACTCGAGGAAGCATATAACTGGATGGATTCTGAACACAATCACCAACGCAGCCCGGACATCCACGAGAACATATAACTGGGCATTCCGAAGTGACTCACCAATGTGCTAGAGTCGGGGGAGATCCGGGGTCTTCGACCAAGAACTGAAGGGATATAAACCCTACGCGATTCTCAACGATGCGATCAAGGTCTTGAAGTCGAGCATGTGAGAAACAACCACTTGGAGAGGCAATGATGACTCCTCTCAAAATGGTCCGTAGGCACTCACCAGAGATGGTGATGGGTCCAAGGCGCAGGGACCTCTGGGTCTATCCTCTGGAATAGAGGGGCTGTCATCGACAGAGGGAGACCTGCAGCTATCAAGGCAATGATGTTTCCTTGACAGGAGTGCGAGGTGGAGAACCGAAGTGTGAGAGTACTAATGGTAGGACTGACAAACTGTGGGGATAACTGGGCAAGTAGAGTGGGTGGACTCAAACTTCCTTTGTTCAGAGTATGATGGCAGGGATGATCGGGAAGCATATGTAACTGACGGATGGGAAAGGGATCATAGTTGTAATGGATCAAGGATAGTGACTGGGATGAGAGATACTCAAGCTGGTGTAAAATGGTAGGAGACTGTAGAATACTCTGAACAAAGGCGACCTGATTAGGGGTGCTGCCGAGATGATCGATCATAGTGCCAAGGGGCATGGGGGGACTTCTTCACAGGTTAAGGAACTAGAATAAGTGTGTTTAAAATGGTACTATCGTGTGGATTTATATGAGCCCAGGACAGTTCATGCTCGTGATTGCTTTCAATTTTAAGGAGTCTGAAAGCGATAAGAAGACTCTGAAATAATGGAATGGTACCGTTGTGTGGATTTGTACGAGCCCAGGATAGTGCATGCTCGTGGTTTCTTTCAATTTTAGAGAGTCTGAAAGCGATAAGAAGACTCCAGGGGGTTTCTTTTTCGTGTGTTAGTCTCTAAGGCCCGAAGAAGCATAAAAGGATGCAATGAAGAACTCTTCTAACCGGTGTGACTAGAGTATTCCTTTTTCGTAATTAGTCTACCAGGTCCGGAAAAGGGTTAAACTTATACCAGATAGACGCCCTTTCAGGTACTTTAACGAGCATGAAAGGAAGCAAGATTGCTCGACGATCTTTTCATTGTTTTAGGAGTCAGAAAAGAGCTTAACAGAAACTCCCTAAGTGCCTTTTTCGTAAAGGACTTGTCCGACCCGAAAAAGGGATAAAATTATACTGAACAAAAGGAATGACCAGGCAAGGATGAAGTGCTCAATCAAGGAACATTAATGATGACCAAGAACGAGGGTGGGGGGGGAACACTGATGGGCCTCCTTGCAGGATAATGAATGGTGGTAAAATAACAAAATAGTTGCAGTATGACAGGAGTGAATGGCTCATGTAAAAATGTGGAACAATCCGATGGCGGCCGATGTGGCGTGCAAACCGAGGAAGCAAGGTGTCGAGACACAATGTTGAAATTGTACCAAGGGAGAGCGAGAAATGATCTCAAGCATCATGACGAGCTCGGAAAAATGAATTCGGCGATATACAAAGTGTCAAAAACGGATAACGGCCGATGTGGCACGCAAACCGAGGTGACGAGGGGCATTTTGGAAAAATACCCAAAAAATATGGGGGTGAGAGTGAGAAATGATCTCAAGCATCATCACGGGCTCAGAAAAATGAATTAGATGATATAAAATATACCAAAAATGTAGAGCAGTCGAAGTGGCATGCAAACCGAGGCGACAAGTGGTGTCTAAAAAATGCTCAAAAAATAAAGCGAAAAAAGTAAGAGAACAAGTGGACCATCATGACGGTCTCATCGTGCTGATTCCAATGGTGGAAATGGTTCGAAAAATGGACTCCGTATGAGTTCAGAATGGCCAAAACAAGAAAAAGTCAACGAACTATAAATAGTGAGTGGGTCCAACATGACAAGTGTCATTTGTACTATTTGGCTTTGACTAGTGATCAGAGTGTACCAGAGCTGAGGTGGCATTTCTGGACGATCCGACCGGTCGTTTTCAGATCCGGGAGTTACAGGTATTACGTCAAACTCATACCTTCATTTTCTTTGGGTGCGAGGGGGGGGGGGGTAGTGGGTCCCAGGGGAGTATTTGTATGGTCCATGTGGGGTGGACTGCGGGTTTGGGGGATGGAACCGCGGTCGGAGATTGCGGGTTCCAGGGTAGATCACGTGGTTGGGGACTGCGAGGTTCGGGTCGGAACACGCAGTCTGATACCACGCGTTCCAAGGATGAACACGCGGTTCAAAACCATGAGTTCGGCTCCTACAGGCACGGTTTCAGACCGCAACTGTAGCCCTCGTAGCCGCGGTCGGAAACTGTAGCAAGGGTCCCTAAAGCTGTGATTGGGATTGAGCTGTTAGGGTTCCCCGGGGGGGTTGGGTTTGCAGGGTTACTTTTTTGATATGTGTTTGATGAGTTTACCTTGCGTGATTGACAGGATGCCGCTGTTGCTTTGGAGAGAGCGGGAGGTCCCGGATGAGATAGTGACTGTCATCCGGGAGGATCGACATGTGCGGTCAGTGTTAGGATTGTGCGGACTACTGAAGTTTGCGCAGGTACCTATGATGCGGTCGACAGCGTTGCTGCTGAACCGGCTAGTGAGTTTCTGGGAGCCGAATATTCAGGCGTTCAGGGTGCAGGGTGAGAGGGTGGACCTCACCCTGGCAGATGTATACTTCCTGACGGGGTTTCCCTGTTTGGGTAGGGTGGTGGATACACAGCCGCGAGTATCTGCGGATGTCGATATGGAGGATATGCTAGAGCGGTACTGTGTTCCAGAAGCGAGGGTGCAGAGGAATGCACTCCGGGTGGTGGACCTACAAGATCCATCAATACAGGTCATTGCGGCATGCGTGGTTCATGTGTTGGGGTCCCAGTCACCAGAGAAGGTGTCCGGGGGCCAGATGCAGCTAGTGGAGCGTGTACTGGATGGTGTCTACTATGCGTGGGGCCAGATGTTCCTCATCTGTGTGCAGTGGCAGTTGACATCGATGAAGGAATCTGGAAAGGGATTCTGTTACGGATCCTTTCTATGTGCTTGCTTCATGGAGCGGGTACTGACACTGCGACCACGGGTGCCGGTCAGGGCAGGAGGACTGAGGGAGCCGCGCATGGTGCGGTGGGGAGAGATGATGCGCTGCCAAGGTGGTGGTGAGGTGGGTAGGTATTTCACTCAGGAGCTGTACCTGCAGTGGCTATAGATGTCGTTGACACTAGATGATTTTCCATATAGAGATATGGACTACACCGGGGATCCAGAGGCACCACGGGCGCCAGGACAGGCATGGGGACCAGATGGTATGTATGGTTTTGCTTGCATGTTATGGATGTCAAGTTTTATGGAGGATATTTTTTTTTTGATATACTGTTACTGACTGATGGGTGATCTACAGATGTTGGCCTGAGACCACCGCCAAGGCATGTAGCGCACAGGGGGCATGTGGCGGTACCAGCCTTACCAGGCCGAGGGGAGGTGTGTCGGTGGGACGCAGAGGGGAATCTGGAGTCCGTACGGATGCTACTGGATCGGTTGCTAGTGGGAGTGACTGATGATGGGTGGTGAGACATGGATCCGGAGGTGATCCAGGATTGTCTGAGAGCGCCACAGGAGTTTCGGTCGATCGTGATCCGGGTGGCCATCTTAGCGGACAGGGGAGGGGCACATGAGCCCATAGGGGATGAGGAGTTGTCGGAGGAGGAGCGAGGGGAGGACTCGGAGGTAGTTGATGCAGGCAGTGATGCAGGGTATGACTCTCATTAGGGAGTGCAGGGGACTCCCCCCGATTTTGTAGCTATGACATGTATTCTATGAGGCTTTAGGGATGTAGAGATATTTTTTGTATAGCTAAGTACAGGGATACTCAGGACATGTATAGCATATTGACATTCATTTTTTGATATATATATATATATGCACATGGATGCACCTTTTTTGCGATGATGATTTTAGTGTACGCACGTGGATGCGCTTATGGTTTGTTATATGTTTGTACTGCACGTGGATGCAAGTAGTATAGGATGTTGGGCACATGGATGCCCCTTGTGTATGTTATGTGATGTATTGTACATGGATGCAACATTATGTATGTAGGATTAGGCACGTGGATGCCCCTGTATATGAATGTGTTTTTACTTTTATTGCACATGGATGCAAATGTTTATGTGATGATAGGCACGTGGATGCCCCTTGCAATCTTTTTGGGTTTTTATATATTTTCGATGAGATGTTATGGGATGATGATGCATGATGGAGGTTTTACATGGTGTGATTGATGTGCCAATCTAGGATGTTGTTAGCCATTTGATCTATGACACTATTTTGAGCTCTTGGGACATGGGTGAATGTTATGGATTCAAACTGTCGGCTAAGTTGCTTTGTGCACAGGAATTTTCTAAAGAGGCAGGGATCATGCACCTGGTAGCAGTTGTTGAGCTGGGAGACAAGTAGCTAGAAGTCAAGGAACACATGAAGGTGACATATTCCCATCTGGAGGGCAGCAGTCAGGAGACCGGTCACAGCATCATACTTCGCCTGGTTATTGGTAGCAGGGCATATACATATTCCGTCAAGGTGAATTAATTCATGTGAAGGGGAATATAAGACCCATGCTGCAGAAGCTAGGTTGGGAGACTAACGGCTTGCTCCATCGGCGAAGCCAATGTAATGAGGTGGAATATGGTCCATCTGTGGTCATGCAAAAAATGATGAATGTGAGAATGTGGTAAAAAAGGTGAAAAACAAAAAGAGAGCAAACTGTACAATACGGACCAATGGGGTCACGAGTTATTTAGGGATAAAAGCGTTTAAGATACAACCCATTACGAGGGTTGCGCAAAGGGCGATCTTCTGATTCAGTTAAAATGTATGCCCCATTGCCGAGGCAGGTCTGTACGATGTAAGGGCCTTGCCACATGGATTCAAACTTCCCTTTACCGGTTTTGTCGTGGGCTTGGTCATAGGCGAGGAATAGGTCCCCTTCATGGAAATTCTGAGGGTGTACATGTTTGTCGTAACCAGCTTTGGAGCGGTTCTTGGCGGCTTCAATGGTCTGGAGAGTGGCACGACGGTCTTCATCAGCTTGTTCTAGGGATAGCAGATGTTGCTCAAGTGGAGAGGTGTCAGGGAGAAGCTCAACGACGATGTGTAAGGCAGGTATCTGACACTCGATGGGGAGGACAGACTCTACACCGTGAACTAAATGAAACGGGGTAAAACCAGTGGCAGTCTTGGTGGAGGTACGGTAAGCCCATAAGGCAGGGAACAACATGTGGTTCCAATTAGACTTATGCCGATCAACAGTGCGTTGAAGGATGGTTTTGAGAATCTTGTTAATGGCCTCGACTTGGTCGTTCCCTTGGGGGTAGTAAGCAGAGGAATACTGATGTTCAAACTTGAGAAAGGTGGATAACTCGCGCCAAACGGAATCTTCGAAGTGTGAACCATGGTCTGAGACCAACTGTTTGGGAATCCCAAATCAAGTGATAACGTGGTTAAAGAAGAAATGGGTAGCAGTGTCAACGGTACAATTGAAAGTGGGCATGGCTTCGGCCCATTTGGTGAAGTAATCGACGGCGACAATGATGTATTTATGGCCGTTGGCAGATGGGGGTTTACATTCCATGAAGTCAATGGCCCACTTACAAAAGGGGCCGATGGTGACGACAATGTGTAACAGAGCAGGTGGTGTACGGGCCTTGGGCGCAAAAAGTTGGCAATTATGGCAATGTTTGACCGCAGTGATGCAGTCAGTAAAGAGTGTGGGCCAGAAGTATCCGGCGCGGATGACCTTTTGGGCGGTGGCCATCCCAAAGAAATGTCCACCGCAGGAACTGCTATGACACTCATTGAGGACGTGTTCGGCTTCCTCGTGTGTAAGGCAACAACGGAGGATCGTGTCAACCCCTCTCCAGTAAAGGACATCACCTAAGAGGAGATATCGAGAGGCCTAGTGACGAATACGACGGTGTCCATCACGACAAACGTTGGTTCTAAACTTTTGTGTGCGAAGGTATAAAAAAATATCACCGTACCATGGGTCATCAGACGAGATGGTGAACAAGTGATTGTCGGGTAACTCGTCGGAGATCTGGGGGGACGATAAAAGGGAGGGGAGATCGGTGATGAGCTGGGAAAGCGCGAGGGCTTTAGTGCTCTTAGGGGCTCGAAAATTGAGGTCATATTCCTAGAGGATAATGACTCGTTTAGCAACACGACCTTGTAGGAGCCACCGGTTTAGGAGATAGACCATGGGGTTGGAGTCGGCGACGACTGTGGTATGACTAAGTAAAATGTAGTGTCACAATTTTTGGATGGAAAATACCATAGCTAGGGCTAATCTTTCCTCGTATGGGTAACGTAGGGGTGGTCCAGACAAGGTCTGGCTGACATAATAAATGATATGCTCTTGGTGAGAGGTGTCTTCTTGAACCAAGACTCCGGACATGGCATGTTCGGATGTCGAGATGTAAAGGATGAAGTACTGAGAGAAATTCAGAGGGGAGATCAAGGGGGCTTGTGTGAGAGATTTATTGAGGGCTTCGAATGCAGCTTCTTCTTGCTCATCCCAAACAAAGGGTATGTGGGTACGAAGCAGGCGTAAGAAACCATGAACTTTGGTGGCGTAATCAGGAACGAAGCGACGAAGGAAATTGGATCGCCCCTGCAGACTCTGGAGTTGCCGAAGCGTGCGAGGAGAGGGAAGGTCTAAGATGGCTTGGAATTTCAGGGGATCAACAGCAATTCCTTTATGGGAAACAATGAAACCCAACAACCGGCCTACTGGAACGCAAAAGACACACTTGTGTGGGTTCAAGCAGATTTTATATTTGTGACAATGCAGAAAAACCTGTCGGAGGTCGTGAAGTGGTCTGATCATTTTCGGGAACGAGCTATAAGGTCGTCAAGATAGACTAGCAGGATATGGACCAAGTCATGAAAACAATAGGTCATGGCCCGTTGGAAGGTGGCACCAGCATTTTTGAGGCCGAAAGGCATGACGCGATAGGCGAAGGTGCCCCATGGGGTGGTAAAGGCAGTATTGTACTGATCCTCCTTACGGATCTGAATCTGGTTGTATCCGAAAAAACCGTCCATGAAAGAGAGGACTTCATGCCCCACACACGCATCGATGAGTTGGTCAATAAATGGTGTGGGGAAGTTGTCCTTGGGACAAGCTCGATTTAAATCACGGAAGTCAGTGCATACTCTAATGGTGCCTTGCTTTTTGTTAACGAGAATGGGGTTTGAAACCCAGGTGGTATAAGCAATAAGATAAATGAATCCTGCTTTGCGAAGTTTCTCAACCTCGGCTTTAACAGCGGGAAGCTTGGAAGGATGAATGGGGCGTTGTTTCTGACGAACGGGGGGTACATCAGGCCATGTGTCAATGTGGTGTTCTATAATGGCGGGGTCAAGACCAGGCATTTCGGTATAGGACCAGGCAAAGACATCACGAAATTCTTGGAAAAGTTTTTTGTACTCTCCAATCTCATGCTCACTACAGGAGGCTCCTAAAGTAATGATTTCAAGAGCACCAGGTGGGTCAAAGATATCGATGTGGATGGCAGGTGAGATATTGGCCATGTTACCTTCCTCAAAGGCATCAGGAGCGGGAATAGGATCCTTAAACTAGTCGACTTTAGTGGGAAGGAAATCTTTGGACTCAACCGCGAGTTGGGTAGCTGTGGTAGAGGAGGATTCTTCTGGGAGGAAACAGGAACGATGGTGCATGTCATCCCAGGGATAATCCGGAGTAGTGAGAGCCTCGAGAATCTCCTCATCATTGCGGAAAGTTTGGGTGGTCAAATTAGTTGACGAGGGAGGGGTAGTCGAAGAGATCATATAAATGGTGTTAATCTCTCCAGATGGGGATGATACCGGGGGGTGAATCTCCTCAATTGTGGGGGGTGTCGTCTCAAGGTCCAAATTATTCATCTCGTAGAGAGCTGCTCTGTAATCTGGGAGATCGGGACAGTGATGTGAGTAGTGGCCGTAAATATCACATATGGCACAAGGGTGGTTGGTACGCAGTGATTTATCACGAGGCTTAGGGGTTGGGTCGAGTTCGACAACCGGGATGTTGGGGTTGTCGTCAAGCATTTGCATGTGTTCCTGTAATGTAGGTAGTTGTGGACATTGATGAGTCGGATGGCCTAACTCATCACACAACGAGCATTTGGGGGGAGCACGAAACAGGGTGGAGGGGGCTTAACTTCCTTAGGAGGGGGTACGGCAGTGTATGGTTGTGGGCCTCTGCCCCCAGTGGGATTGATAAGAGGAGGGGGATTCGTAGATGACGAAGGGGTAGTGACACCGGGAGGTGGTTGACTAGTAGTGACAATGGGTTGCACCGGTTGGAGGATGACATTTGGTGTCGACGGGGGAACGGGAGGTGAAAGATACTAGACAGGTAATCCTAATGTTAACCCAGGGAGGCTGAGGGTAGCCATAACCGGGGCGCTCACTACTCCCGAGGAAGGGACTAGGAAGGGGATTGTGTGGATGGGTGTAACACCAATGTGACTAGGTACCAATGGTGGTTTAGGTAACAAGGGCAGTTGATTGTTGGGTGTTTGTGTATTGTGGGAAAGAGTACAAAGGTCAGAGACTTCGGTCGCGGGTGACGGGGGAGGAATGGATTGGAATGTGGAGGTCATCGGCATATCTGAGTAAACTCTAGGTCCCACGAAGGAAACAAACGAGGTAGTGGCACCACTAACAGGTTTTTCAGCCATGGGGAGAACATTTTCGGGTGCAGCGAGGGCATTTGGATCGTAATAGGTGAGTTGGTCGACCTTAACCACACGTCCGTCATGGGGGAACATCATGTTACGAAAAATAGATGAGGCAACCGCCCGCATGGCATACATGTAGCTGCGGCCAAGTAAGAGGTTATAATCAAGTTGGGCATTGATGACCTCTATGTCAATGAGAACGGTTTTACCAGCCAGCTAGACGGGGACGTTAGCTAATAGACCTTGGGGTTGAGCCGACCGGCCGTCGTAGGCTCACAACGCAGTGGTGGACTGCTGGAGAGTAGGGGATCCCAACTTCTGCCAAACGAATGTGGACATAACACATGTAGAGGCACCTTCATCGATGATGCATCGATGGATGACAAGATTCCTAATGGAAACAAAAACTTGAAATGCTAAAGTGGAAGGCAGGCGTGGTTCGGACTGGTCCAAATCGAATGCCATCAGTTGTGAATCATTTGGGTCAATAGCACCAATGGCGGAAAGCAAAGTCTTGCGCTGTGAAGGACAGTTTTTTAAGACTTCTAACGCGGAAATGGCTACGGGAGATTGGGCTAAGTCATCTACAATGTTGTAATTTGATGCAGCACGAGCATTGGGGTTATTGTTGATACGACGAAGTGGGAAATGAGGTGCTTTGGAGGTGCCATCGAGTGGAGCCGGAGGTATATGTAACGTTTGATCAGTGGGATGAGTGTTAGTGTTTTTGTCGACGGGAGGGGCTTCAGGGGTGGAGCCATATTGGTTTCGACGGGTTTGCTGGTTGACATCAGCAGACGACATCATCAACAAGTGGTGAGTACCTGAGTCGAACATGGGTTGATCAGGAGCAGCATAAGTGATCTATTGTTGTGGTGGCACGTTGCCCTGAGGGGGAGCCAACGACTGAGTGTTCACTACGCCTTGAGTTGCTAAGGGGTTTTGCAGCACCAACGGTGGCTACTGAGGGGGTGGGGGGTTGGGCGGTGTTTGAGGAGCTGCATGCCCTTGGCGATGGGCATCATAAACCCAGAGTTGCTGTGCTCGCTCCAAATGTGGGAAAGCATATGTGTAGTGGCCATAGACCGCGCAAATAGAACAAGGATGGTTTGTTCGCAAATTAGGATTTTTGGCCTGCTTGGGTGGCCGATCAAGGTTTTGGTTGGCAGGTGCCATGTTATTGTTGTCTGGGGGATTAAGAGGTTGACCACCTTGGTCGGGAGGAGGTTTGTTCCCACGGTTACGGCCTTTGCCATGGTTTTGCTGGCCCTGTTGGCATTGGTTATTTTGGTTCTACTACGGATTCTGTTGGGCGTAAACTTGCCCTTGGGCAATAGGTGGGTTCTGGGTTTGTGCAGGTGCGGGAGCAGGCTGCGGTGGATAATAAGTAGGTGGAGGCTACGTAGGTGTTGAACCTTGTGGGGGTTGCTGATACGTCTACGGGACGGGCTGTGGGTTTGCCGCAGGGGCTGCCTGTGGCGGGTAATAAGAAGGTTGGGCTTGAGAGGACACAGGAGCTGGGGTAGCCTGTGGATGGTAATACGACTGAGGTGCGATTGGGGGAGCACAAGCGGGGGACGCATGTCCAAAGCACTGAGGTGGACATGAGGGTCTGTGAGAATGGTGGTGATGTGTCATGGGAGCATACGAATTGGTTGCTCCGGACTGTGATGTAGCCCGCGAAAGGTCAGGGCCAGGGCTAGAACGTGCTATGGAAAAGGGTTGGGGATGCGAGGTAACACGGTCGATGATGCCATCTGCGGCATGGGATTCCCCCGACGCATCATGCTGGGAGGAATCACCGCGAGGGGCGTCAGGTATAATGGTATAGAGATAAACCGACTGGGCGTATATGAGGTCAAATTGTTGGGCTTTGAGGATGGCCTCTTCTTCGGACTGGGGTCGTTCGGATGCCACATCCTTGGCAATGACAGGAAGGAGGGATTTTAGAAACCAATCTAAGAAGATACGGTCGTCTAACTTGATTTTGTAGAGGCTACGGCGTCGACGCCACTCATGAATGTGGTCAGTGATGTGGGTAGCCGTATTTTGTCTGCAAGATAGTAGGATCTCAACTCCTGCATCATAGCGGACAGGTAACTGAAAAAACTGCAGGAATGTCGAGGCAAGGGAAGTAAAGGTGGCATGGGTCCCATGGGGTTGCTCAATGTACCACTTAGCTGCAGAGCCAGTGAAGGTGCGCTGTAACAGATGGAGGTGGACAGAGTCGTCCACTATGGAGTTGGAGGAACACCATAGATGGAAGGACATAATACGGTTTTGGGGGCCCTCACCTGCCTTGCCCTCAAACTTAGGGATGCCAGAGTGGAGCTTGGTGGGCATGTGGGGCCACGCAAGGTCGTGTCTGATAGGATCGTTAGTCAGTCTAGCTAGGTCAGGAAGGTTGAGGCTAGCCATGAATGGAAAACTCGTAGAAGGATGTGACATACTAGTGGGTTGGACCATGTTGGGGCCAATGCCCCCAAGTGTAGGGGCAGGGTTTGGGGGGTTACCCCCAAGTGTAGGGATGAACGTGGTATGGGATGGTCCTGCACCGCCAAGAGTAGGGTGAGTCACTGATGGAGTGGGAATAGGTACTCCAGCTACTGGTATGGGTGCAGTGATCGGAATGGTAGATGTGGGACCTATCGAGGGCATACCCAAAGCAGGTGTGGTAGCTGGTGTGGTGGTGGATGCTCCACCAATGGTCCCTACAAAGAAAGGGGTCGAAGTCACGCCAGCCATGGGCCTGGTTGGTGCAGTGTAAATGGGGTTCTCGGACTCTGCCTCAGAATCAGAGGTAAAATAAGGGGCGTCTAGATCGGGTGATGGAGTTCTATGCCGTTGACGAGTGGAGTCAAGTGACAAAGCTTGAGATCTATGACGAGTGGTATCAAGTGATGAAGGTCTATGTCTATGACAGGTGGTGTAAAGTGAACAGTGCTGTGGGGGCTCGCCCCAGAGGTGCCGAGAATGTCTCAGGGACTCAATGGTGACAAATGGTGTCAAATATCTGTGAGTTGTGTGGAGTGAAAAATAGCTCAAAAACCCTAATGCAACCGAGTGTGCAGAAGGAGAGCTCAAAAAATATGGCACTCAGGCCAACAACCAACTCAAAACACTTACTGCAACAGCTGTGCTACAATAAGTGGAGTATCAACAGAAATGGTCAGAATACCAACAAGTAGCAGGTTTCCTAAAAAGTAAAAATAGTGGACTCGCTAGACCAAAAGGAGGTAAGGGAGCATGCAAACACCTAACTAAATAGTATTCTGACTCAACTAGACATATCCTATCCAAGGTGATGAAATCCAAGTCAGACAATATGGATAGGAGAGCCAAGTGGCTAAAGATATCCCCCTACCGGGAGGGACACCGGGTAGTCAATCCTAGAAGAAAGGAAACTAAGATACCCCGTTCATGACACGTCCAGAAAAGGTTAATCTATCGTTTGGTTCTTTTACCGCAGTACCCCCATACAGGGATACCCCAAGAACTGCGAAAGGTAGCCTTTAGTTACTGAATGGATTGTGGTATTCCACTCAGGCCTCCAGAACCAGTCTGACAACTTCAACCCTCCTAGGGGAGAGGCCCTCTGATAAACTGGTTGTGACCATGCCAAAAAATACTAGGGGATTTTGGTTCCCTAATGGAAAACAACTATGTCTCAAGTGTAAGCAACCGAGGGGTGTTATTTGGATGCTTATCCCTCCGATCCTACCTAACTACAAAAATTCTTATGTGTTCCCCAAGTGGGGTTAGAATGTTGGTTGTGTTAAGTAGTTTTTAAGGCTCACTTGAATTAGGTGACAGAGTGTGTGCGTGTGAGGTGATGAACCCAAATAAAAGTGCCACAAGGGGGGCAACTTTCTAACTAAAAATAACAAGACAGAATGTAAACTTTGAAATGCAAAATTTTCTCTTTTTCAAGTAAAATGCTGAAAATTAAAAAAAAAAACGATTCTGTAGATGGAACAGAAATAAAACTGCAGAAAAGGTTGTAGGGAAGTATGGATGCAGGTGGGACAGGTGGCTGTGCAGGTGTAGAAAATAGTGTAGCAAAGTGCTAGGTTCAAAACAGGGAAAAAAGTGTAGAAAGCTGACTGCGGGTTTGTGGCAAATATCGGCGATCGGACCGTGGGAAACAGAGCAACAGTCGTAGACAGGTTGTGGGTTTTTGGCCGAAAGATGTAGTCATACCACAGGAAAAAGGTCGAAAGCCGCCGACGGGTTGCAGGAAAATGGCTGAAAGCTGCAGTCAGGACGCAGGAAAAAGGCCGACAGGCGCAGGTGGGTTGCAGGAAAATGGCTGAAAGCCGTAGTCGGGACGCAGGAAAAAGGCCAACAGATGCAGGCGGGTTGCAGCAAAAGGGCTGAAAGCCGCAGGCGGGATGTCAAAATTTTTTTAATAGCCGCAGTCGAATTGCAACAAACAAGCTAATTAGCCGCGGTCGGATCGCAGGTAACAAAATTGAATCCGCCGGCGGGTCGCTGGAATCAGTCTGAGAGCCGCAGTCGGATTGTAGGTAAAGGCCTGAAAGACACCGTCGGAACGCAACTGCAGAGGGTAAAAGACACGGTTTACAGCAGCCGAAAGGGACAGACGAAAGGAAAAGACAGGAAAATATTTAAAAACTATAACCAGAAATTCAAACCAAGGGGAGTCGCCAAAACTGTAGCTAGGGTTTTCACCCTAGCTTGTGCAAATGAGCACCTACTAAGGAGAATGGACTCCTTAGTAGTAGTTCAATAAAAAATAAACTAAAGTAAGAAAACAATACAAATTCTAAACTAGCATGAGCATTAATAAACATAAGGAAATCATGAAATATGGGGAAGATCTTTCTTTTTTGTATTAAAATTTTACCTCAAGTGTAGAGGTTGGTGAAGTTCTTGCAATGGTCCAAGAGGGTTGCTCCAAACTCCAACTTTGCTCCTTCTCTTTCTCCAAATGGTGGAAATGGGCCAAAAGGGGCACTCAATGGTGAAAGTAGCTCAAGGGTGAGCTAGGGTTTCAAGAGTGATTTTGGTAGAGTAAGGGTGTGTTTGACTGTGGATATGAAATGAGGGGTCTCCATCACCTATTTATAGGTTTTTAGTGGTGGAGTGTTAGCCCATGGTTTTGGGAACCATATGGTTTAGGTCGGTTGTATAGGGTTTTTTCCTCCTTTTTCCTCTTTTTCCTCTTTTTCCTCCTTTTTTTTATATTTTTTTATTCCCTTTTTAGAGGGTTTTTGCTATTTTGGAGGAATTTTGGATAATTTTGGGGGGAAAAGGGGGGTTTTTAGCCTTTTTGAGGCTTTTTTGATGGTTTTGTGGCCTTTTGGAGGCTTTTAATGGGATTTTAAGGGTTCTGAAGGTAAATATGGTAGGAAATATGGACAAATGAGTCATGTAATGGGGTAGATGAGGTAGTGAGAACTTTTTGGGTGTTAACAATCGCGTAGGGGGGCGATGCCCCCCCGTTGGGGTGAGTGTACAGTCCACTTACATATCATATAAAACTGGGATACAAACACGACTGAATAATAATATCTCTAGAGCTAGAGATCAGGCTCCACAACCAACATTGATGTGATTTGGATCAAATTTGAGTAATTTGAGTTAGTATTTTCTTAAATATATCTATTTATGTTTATAGTATCTGAAGATAGTGGTTTTGATAGGTTCTCAAGATTAGAATTACCTAGGATTTAGGAAATTTTTTAAAGTACATAATCTATTACAATGGTCTTGAAAATTTAACTTGGTAGATGAAACCTTCTAGGAATCCATGTATGGATAGAAGGGTCTTCCACTTGGGGTAGGGAGTTATCATAAAGTTTCAAGGGTGGTATTTTTGAGATCTATACTTGAGAAAAGCATTGGGGAACTGTGAAATTCCTTATCGATCAAATATCTCTTTAGTTTCTCTCTCTTTAGTTTTGTGTCCACGCAAACATTTTTCATGCTTTGGGTACCTTGAGGTATAACCCCAACCCAAAAAACTCTTATATTATGATGATTATGTTGGTTTAGTATTTTGGTTCCCCATGCTCTTATAACCCAAAAAACTCTTATATCCCTAACATTTTTCATAGATTTGGTTCCCCATGCTCAATGCTCACCCAAATCTAGCTAGATTTTGGGTTTTTGCCCTTATCCAAGCATCGTGTCATCAACCTAGGGTTTCCACTAATATATTTTAAAACATGCTCATTTATGGTTGGAGATTGATGCTTTATTACTATAGATAACCACTTAGAGGAACTTGTCATCATCATCACTAACATCATCTCTAGGCTCCTCATCAACATCTCCATCATCATCATCATCTTCTTCATCATCACCATCACCATCACCACCATCGTCAATGTCTTCATCATCGCCACCATCTTCATCATCATCATTAACTCTAACTCTAACCCTAATTCAATTTCCTTCTATAAATCTAGCCCCAACCCTCACCCAAACCCTAGCACTAAGCCATCTTCTGTTAAGAACCCATGTCAACCCTTCTCTTTACTTTGTTATTATATTGTTGTTGGATGCATATGATTTGTAAGTCGTCCCATAGTATTTGTTAATCCATAGTTAATATTAGCCCATAGTATTGACCCATAGTATTGGATGCATATGCTTTGTAAGTCATCCCGTAGTATTATATGTCCCATGGTTTTGACCCATAGTATTGGGCATAGACTTAGTATATAAGTGTGTGTTGAGGCCAATGAAGGTACCGTGAAGTTAATTGTATTGAGCTTGCTCAAAGGAGGTTGCCCCCTCGAAGTGGACCGTGATCAATATAAAAGTGATTCTGAGTTCTATTATTTCTGATATCTCGTGTATTTTCATTAATTAATTATTGCAGGTTCTTCACATCTGGTATTAGAGCACTTTCTTGGGCTCATTGGGTGAAATTTATGCCAAAATGTTTTTTTCGCATATGTTGCAGTTCGGATCTGGGAATAATCCCTATCCGCTTAACTGTGGGAAGTACTTGAGCATAAGACCTAAAAGTCATTGTGAGGAGTACCATAGGAACCCCAAAGTAGATGGCCCATTGAGAGGACCTGCCAGCAAAAAGGGCAACGACCCCTACTTGATTGACTAGTTCCCACCCGTGAGGTAAACCAAGAGCTGTTGTTTGTGGCAAAGCGGTTATCAGTTTTAAATGAGCCGTGGAGTGAGGGGTACTGCCCCAATACGTAAGCCGTGAGATAGCATTGGTGGCCAAGTGAATCCCCTGAACAGATAGGAAGCCACACATACCTAGGGGCCATATCTATTTTCAGCTGAACTGTCGCCGATCACTTTAGCGTCGATTCAGATCCATTCCAAGCCGTTTCAGATCCCTTCTGATAGTCGTTCCAGCTCCAACCATTTCAGATCCAGCCATTTTAGATCCATCTGTTGCTGATCCCTTCCACACCGTTGCAAATCCATTTCTGAAATAAATAAATAAATAAATAATCCATTTTTCTGCCATATCTCCCTTGTTTTAACTCTGTTTCCCTTGAAACTTCTCTAAAACCTCGACAATCCCATTCTGCATATTTCATTCCTGAGGACCCTATCCCAAATTCCACTTCCCAACACTCGAAATCTCACATTTGTCTATTTTTAGGGTTTCCCATAACTTCTTCAATTTTCACCCGATCGCCTTCAAATTTTACCACAGAGTTCCTTTCCTAATTCTACTTCTTTGTCCATCTCTACCAAATTTCTTCATTCTTTCACCCCGCTTTTGAAATCCCCCTTTTCTGCTTTCCTGTCCTTTCGACAGTGTCCAAAATCTAGTCAAACACCAATTACCCATTAGATTTTTTCCCCAATCCAAATTTCCCTTTACTAAATCAGCTTCTGTTTGTGGTTTTCTACCCATTCCTAAACCTAAAAAAAAAAAAAATTGGTTGTTACCCATGCAGGAGCACACACCATGGAGGAAGCACTTGCAGCCATCGAAACCAAACTCCAAGATGTGGATGAAAAATTTCTCAGCCTCCATCTTCATCATTCATCGATGAACAACAACTGACAGCCAGAATCTTTTGCAGCCACCGGGTTCTCTTCTTCCAGCAATTTGCGTGGGCCGAAGCTTGATTTTCTTTGCTTCAATGGTACTGATCTGACTGGATGGATATACCAAGAAAAACAATATTTTAGTCTTCATAATAGTTTTGATGTCCAGAAAGTTCCACTTGCATCCTTTCATTTGGAACAGGAAGCCCTTCAATGGTACCGTTGGTACATCAAAGCTCATCATGAGCCAAACTGGACAAATTTTTTCCAACTCCTTTTGCCACGATTTGGTCCTAGTGCTTTTGATGACTTCATAGGAGCACTCACTAAACTTCACCAAATTGGCACAGTGAGAGAGTATCAGACAAAATTTGAGAAATTGGCCAATCCCACAGAAGGATTGTCTGATGAATTCTACAGGAGTTGTTTTATCAGTGGTCTCAAGGATGAAATCCGCTCAGAGGTTAAAATGTTCTGTCCCAACACAATGATGGAAGTCCTAGGGTTGGCTAAGTTGTCATAGGACAAGATCTCAAATCAGCAATGCTCCAAACCCACCTTTGTTCCCTTCAGAAATATAGGTTCCCAACGACCTCCCATCACGCTTGCTCCTCGACCAACTCCTATCAAGCATTTGTCCAAAACAGAGATGCAGGCATGCAGAGAAAAAGGGCTTTGTCATAATTGTGATGAAAAATTCACTCGGGAACATAGATGTGTTCAATAAAATCTCTTTCTCTTGGATGTAGATTCTCCGCCCACCTTTGAAGTTGGTGAAGAAGCTCCAGATACACCGGATGATCAGGTCGACATTCAAGAACCACCTATTGACTTCCCATCTCAAGAATACCACGCAGGGATATCTCTCCATGCTTTATTTGGTGCCACCCCCCCCCAAACAATGCAGGTCAGGGGTTACTTCAAGAAGTTTCCTCTTACAATACTCATGGATTCTGGTAGCACTCATAACATCATTGACCCTCGAATCGCCTAACAGGCTGATTGTTTTGTCCATCCTTGCTCCAACTTTGAAGTCATGGTTGCCAATGGGGGCACCTTACCTTGCAAGGGGAAGTGTCACAATGTGCGTATATTTATGGAATATTATAACTTGCGCTCTGACATGTTTTCCTTGTCCTTAGGCGGATGTGATGTGGTTTTGGGAGTTCAATGGTTATGCACACTTTGCCCCATCTTATGGGATTTTGCTGAACTTTGGATGCAGTTTTCAGTCAATGGGAAACAACACAAATTTAAGGGATTACAACAAGGGTCTCTCCGCATCATCAGTTCACATCACCTGGAAAATATCCTTAAGAAGAATTCAGATGGTCTCATCACTCAAATTCATTTCATTCAGATGCACCCATCAACGGTCTCCACTACTTCCTTGGATAGATATGCAGGTGTCTTTTCTGAACCCGTGAGCTTTCTTCCTTCAAGAGACCTTTCCAGTAAGACTTTAGCCGCATCTACATCTCATCATGAAATGATGGCTATTTTGCATGTAGTATAGAAGTGGCAACCATACCTATTAGGGAATTATTTCTGTCTCAAGACTAATATCGAGAGTCTAGAAAATATCCTGGAACAATGGGTCTCCTCCCCAACACACCTGAAATGGGTTATCCAACTCATGAGTTTTTCCTATGTGATCACTTACAAGAAGGGTAAGGACAATATGGTGGTAGCTCCTCCTTCTCGCACATTTGATGACCAAGTTTCTCTTACAGCTATTTCTCTACTTGTTCCAAATTGGTTGCAATCTATTCAACAGGGCTCTCTCTTCTATGAACTCCATGCTTCTTCATCAGCAGGGCACTTTGGGTTCCTCAAAATGTATGATAGGGAACATTGTAACTTATTCTGGAAAGGACTGAAAATGACAATTCAATAGATGGTGGATGTCTGTGATACTTGCCAGGTCAACAAGGGTGAAATGAGACTCCTTTTGGGACTGCTCGAACCCTTGCCCATCCCTACATAGATTTGGCCAACTATTTCTATGGATTTCCTAGAAGCGCTCTTGTGGTGCAATACCACATCTACAAGGACACCATATGAAGTAATCTATGGACAGACGCCACCAGTTCTTCTTCCATACACCCTCAGCAGCTCCACAATTCAAGCAATTGACTCGGTTCTTTGAAATCGTGATCAGATTCTTCTCATTCTGCAGGACAATCTTCACATGGCCAAAATTCGACTGAAACAACTAGCCGCTCAACACCATTCTGAGCACACTTTTCATGTAGCTGATATGGTTTTTCTGTATCTATAGTCTTCCAAGCAATCCTCCTTGAAAATCCAAAGGCGTCAGTGGCCCGAAATGCAGCCCAAGGATGCTACAGGGGAACCACTCCTTCAGATTCTGCATCAATTTCCACAACTGAAGCTTTGAGGACAAAGCTTTTTCTAAGGGAGAGGGGATGTTAGGAACCCATGTCAACCCTTATCTTTACTTTGTTAGTATATTGTTGTTGGATGCATATGCTTTGTAAGTCATCCCATAGTATTTGTTGATCCATAGTTAATATTAGCCCATAGTATTGACCCATAGTATTGGACGCATATGCTTTGTAAGTCGTCCCATAATATTATATGTCCCATGGTTTTGACCCATAGTATTGGGCATAAACTTCATATATAAGTGTGTGTTGAGGCCAATGAAGGTACCGTGAAGTTAATTGTATTGAGCTTGCTCAAAGGAGGTTGCCCCCTCGAAGTGGCCCGTGATCAATATAAAAGTGATTCTGAGTTCTATTATTTCTGATATCTCGTGTATTTGGATTAATTAATTATTGCAGGTTCTTCAAATCTTCTTCATCATCACCATCACCATCACCATCATCATCAACATCTTCATCATCACCACCATCTTCATCATCATCATTAACTCTAACTCTAACCCTAATTCAATTTCCTTCTATAACTCTAGCCCCAACCCTCACCCACACCCTAGCACTAAACCATCTTCTTCATCATCGCCATCACCATCACGATCACCATCACCATCATCATCGTGTCTTCATCATCGTCACCATCTTCATCATCATCATTAACTCTAACTCTAACCCTAATTCAATTTCCTTCTATAACTCTAGCCCCAACCCTCACCCAAACCCTATCACTAAGCCATCTTCTTCATCATCGCCATCACCTTCACCATCACCATCACCATCACTATCACCATCACCATCGCCATCACCATCAACGTCTTCATCATCACCACCATCTTCATCATCATCATTAACTCTAACTCTAACCCTAATTCAATTTTCTTCTATAACTCTAGTCCCAACCCTCACCCAAACCCTAGCACTAAACCACCTTCTTCATCCTCACCATCACCATCACCATCACCATCAACATCTTCATCATCACCGCCATCTTCATCATCATCATTAACTCTAACTCTAACCGTAATTCAATTTCCTTCTATAACTCTAGCCCTAGCCCTCACCCAAACCCTAGCACTAAGCCATCTTCTTCATCATCACCATCACCATCACCGTCAACGTCACCATCATCATCATGTCTTCATCATCAACACCATCTTCATCATCATTGTTAACTATAAATCTAACCCTAATTCAATTTCCTTCTATAACTCTAGCCCTAACCCTCACCCAAACCCTAGCACTAAGCCATCTTCATCATCATCACCATTACCATCACCATCACCATCACCATGAACGTCTTCATCATCACCACCATCTTCATCATCATCATTAACTCTAACTCTAACTCTAATTCAATTTCCTTCTATAAATCTAGCCCTAACCCTCACCCAAACCCTAGCACTAAGCCATCTTCTTCATCCTCACCATCAGCATCAGCATCAGCATCACCATCATCATCAACGTCTTCATCATCACCACCATATCCATCATCATCATTAACTCTATTGCTAACCCTAACTCTAACTCTAACTCTAACTCTAGGTTCCTCATCAACATCTCCATCATCATCCGCTTCTCCATCGTCATCATCTTCATCACCATCACCATCACCATCACAATCATCATCAACGTCTTCATCATCATCACCATCATCATCATCATACATGCCCGGCGGACGATTTTGCAGAGTTGACCCCTGTGTGCAAAAATTGCACACTCCCTCACTAAGCAAAACCCTAGTTTCCAAGATGGATGTACAAGATGGCACCAGGGCCACAGGACTAGAGGAAAGGGGCACCCCTTGCACTATCCCAGTGTCCTGAATCCAAGGGAGTCAACGGTTTGTCGATCAGAGCCACGGTCGTCATTCTATGGCTCATTCCATCTCGCATCCAAAAGGCCTTTAGGGACATCTGCTAGATACCTGCCGGGGGCAGAGAAGTCCAACCGTGCAGCAAAACTGGGTTCTAGGGAGTCCTGCAGGTGTGTCTAGGCAGGTTCCGGCTTGGAACGCTAGCCGTAAGTTCCCGACGAAAATTTTTGCAGAGTTGACCCCCGTGTGCAAAAATTGCACACTCCCTCACTGAGCAAAACCATAGTTTCCAAGATGGATGTACAAGATGGCATCGAGGCCACGAGACTGGAGGAGAGGGGCACCCTGTGAAGAACCTGCAATAATTAATTAATGAAAACACACAAAATAGCAGAAATAACAGAACTTAGAATTACTTTTATATTGATCGCATGCCACTTCGAGGGGGCAACCTCCTTTGAGCATGCTCAATACAAATAACTTCACGGTACCTTCATTGGTCTCAACACAAACTTATATACTAAGTCTAGGTGCCAATACCATGGGTCAATACCATGTGTCAATACAAACCATGGGCTAATACAAAATATGGATCAACAGCTACTACGAGACGACTTACAAAGCATATGTGTCCAAGAACAATAATAAAAATTATGGATCAACAAATACTACAGGACGACTTACAAAGCATATGCATCCAACAACAATATACTAACAAATTAAATAGAAGGGTTTACATGGGTTCGTAACATCCCCTCTCCCTTAGAAAAAGCTTTGTCCTCAAAGCTTTAGATGTGGAAATTGATGCAGAATTGGAAGGAGTGGTTCCCCTGTAGCATCCTTGGGTTGCATTCTAGGACACTGACGCCTTTCGAGTTTCAGGAGGATTGCTTCGAAGGATGAAGAAGAACCATATCACCTGTGTGAAAAGTGCGCTCTGAATGGTGTTAATCAGCTTGTTGTTTCAGTCAAATTCTTTCCATGTGAAGATTTTCCTGTAGAATGAGAAGAATCAGATCGCGGTTTCGAAGAACCGAGTCAATTGCCTAAATTGGGGAGTGGTTGAGAGTGTATGGAAGAAGAACTGGTGGTGCCTATCCAGAGACTGCTTCATATGGTGTCCTTGTAGACGTTGTATTGTACCATTGGAGCGCTTCTAGGAAATCCATAGAAATAGTTGGCCAAAGTTTTGTAGGGATGGGAAAGGGTTTCACCCTTGTTGACATGGAAAGTATCACAGTCAACCACCATCTGTTGAATTGGAATTTTCAGTCCCTGCCAAAAGAAGTTACATTGTTCCCGGTCATACTCTTGGAGGAACCCAGAGTGCCCTGCCGATGAAGAAGCATGGATTTCATAGAAGAGATAGCCATGTTGAACATATTGCAACCAGTTTGGAACAAATAGAGAAATAGCTGTAAGAGAAACAGGGTCATCAAATGTGTGAGAAGGAGCATCTGCAACCATATTGTCGTTTCCCTTCTTGTAAGTGATCGCTTAGTCATAACCCATGAGGTGGATAACCCATTTTAGGTGTGTTGGGGAGGAGACCCGTTGTTCCAGAAAATTTTCCAGACTCTGGAGATCAGTATTGATGCAGAAATAATTCCCTAATAGGGATGGCTGCCATTTCGGTACTACATGCAAAATAGACATCATTTCCTGCTGAGATGTAGATGCAGCTAAATGCTTACCGGAAAGGTCTCTTGAAGGAGGCAATCCCACTGGTGGAGCAAAGACACCTGCATATCTATCCAAGGAAGTAGTGGAGACCATTGATGGGTGCTTCTGAATGGAATGGAGCTGAGTGATGACACCATGTGAATTCTTCTTAAGGATCTTTTCCAGGCGATGTGAACTGATGATGAAGAGAGACCCAGGTTGTAATCCAGTAAATTTTTGTTGTGTCCCACTGACTGAAAATTGCATCCAAAGTTCAGCAAAATCCCATAGGATGGGGCCAAGTGTACATAACCATTGAATGCCGAAAACCACATCACATCCGCCTAAGGACAAGGAAAACATGTCAGAGCGCAGGTTATAATCTTCTAGAGAGATACACACATTGTGACACTTTCCCTTGCAAGGTAAGGTGCCTCCATTGGCAACCATGACTTCAAAGTTGGAGCAAGGATGGACAAAACAATCATCCTGTTTGGCGATCTGGGGGTCAATGAAGTTATGAGTGCTACCAGAATCAATGAGTGTTGTAAGAGGAAGCTTCTTGAAGTAACCCCTCACCGGCATTGTTTGGGGGGTAGTGAAGTCGGATAAAGCATGGAGAGATATATCTAGTTGTTCATCCTGAGATGGGGGGTCAATAGGCGGATCCTGAATGTCGACCTGATCATCCATTGTATCTAGAGCTTCTTCACCAATTTTAGAGGCAGGTGGAGAATCCATATCCAAGAGATAGAGCTATTGTTGAACACATCTATGTCCCTAAGTGAATTTCTCATCACAATTATAACAAATCTCTTTTTCTCTGTGTGCTTGCATCTCTGTTTTAGACAAATGCTTGATAGGAGTTGGTTGAGGAGCTAGCGGAATGGGAGGTCGTTGAGGACCCATATTTCGGAAGGGAACAAAAGTGGGTTTGGAGCATTGTTGGGATGCAATCTTGTCTTTTGTCAATTTAGCTAACCCTAGGACCTCAATCATTGTGTTGGGACAAAACATTTTAACCTCTGACCAGATTTCATCCTTAAGACTACTGATAAAACAACTCCTGTAGAATTCATCAGACAAGTCTTCTGTGTGATTGGTTAGTTTTCCAAATTCTGTCTGATACTCTCTCACGATTCCACCTTGACGGAGTTTAGTGAGTGCTCCGGTGAAGTCATCAAAAGCACTAGGACCAAATCGTTGCGAAAGGAGTTGGCAAAAATATGTCCATTTTGGCTCGTCATGAGCCGTGATGTACCAACGGTACCATTGAAGGGATTCCTGTTCCAAATGAAAGGATGCAAGTGGAACTTTTTGGACATCAAAAGTATTATGTAGACTGAAATACCATTCTGCACGATAGATCCATCCAGTCGGATCAGTACCATTGAAGCAAGGAAATTCAAGCTTCGGACCACAGAAAGAGTTGGAAGAAGAGAACCCATTGGCTACAGAAGATTCTTGTTGTTGGTTATTGTTCATGGCTGAATGCTGAAGATGGAGGCTAAGAAATTATTCATCCAGATCTTGGATTTTTGTTTGGATGGTTGCAAGTGCTTCCTCCATGGTTTTTGCTCCTATGCGGGTGACAACCATAACTAGAAGTTGTTTTTTTGGGGGGGAATGGATAGAAAAACACAAACAAAAGCTTATTTAGTAAAGGGAAATTCGGATTTGGGAAAAACTCAGATGGGTAATTGGGGTTTGAATAGGTTTTGGACACTTTCTGATGGACACGAAAGCAAAAAATAAGGATTTCAGAAGCGAGGTGAAAGAATGAGAAAATTTGTCAAAGAGGGACAAAGAAGCAGAAATAGGGAATGAACACGGTGACAAAATTTGGAGGTGAGCAGGTGAAAATTGAAGAAGTTATGGAAAACCCTAAAAATAGACAAATGTGAGATTTCTGGCTTTGGCAAGTAGAATTTGGGATAGGGTCCTCAGGAATGAAAGATGTAGAATGGGATTACAGGGGTGTCAGGGAAGTGATCTGAAACGGCTTTCAGAATAGATCTGAAACGATTGGATCTGGAACGACTTTCAGAATGGATCTGAAACATCTTTTAGAATAGATCTGGAACGACTTTCAGAATGGATCTGAAACAGCTGGATCTGAAATGGAACGGAAGTGATCGGAAACAGATCAGCTCAAAATAGATATGGACCCCAAGTATGTTTGTCTTCCTAACAGTTCAGGGTTTTCACTCAACCACCAATGCTTTCTGACGGCTTGCGTATTGGGGAAATACCCCTCACTCCACAGCTCAGGTAAAACTGATAACTGCTTTTCCACAACTGACAACTCTTGGTTTACCTCACGGGTGGGAACTAGTCAATCAGGTAGGGGTTGTTGCCCGTTTCGCTGGTAGGTCTTCTCAATGGGCCAGCTACTTTGGGGTTCCTGTGATACTCCTCACAATGATTTTTAGGGCTTATGCCCAAGTACTTCCCAAGTTAAGCGGATAGGGATTATTCCCAGATCCGAAACTGCAACAGATGAAAAAACAATTTTGGCTGAAATTTCACCCAGCGAGCCCAAGCAAGTGCTCTGATACCAGATGTGAAGAACCTGCAATAATTGATTAATGAAAGCACACGAAATAGCAGAAATAACAGAACTCAGAATCACTTTAATATTGATCGCAGGCCACTTCGAGGGGGCAACCTCCTTTGAGCAAGCTCAATACAAATAACTTCACGGTACCTTCATTGGTCTCAACACAAACTTATATACTAAGTCTAGGCGCCAATAGCATGGGTCAATACCATGTATCAATACAAACCATGGGATAATACAAAATATGGATGAAAAGTTACTATGGGACGACTTACAAAGCATATGCATCCAACAACAATAATACAAATTATGGATCAACAAATACTACGGGACGACTTGCAAAGCATATGCATCCAACAACAATATACTAACAAAGTAAATAGAAGGGTTGACATGGGTTCCTAACACACCCCTGGCACTATCCCGATGTCCGGAATCCAACAGAGTCAACGGTTCGTCGATCGGAGCCATGGCCGTCATTCTATGGCTTGTTCCGTCTCGCATCCAAAAGGCCTTCAGGGACACCTGTTGGATACCTGCCGGGGGCATAGAAGTCCAACCGTACAGTAAAAATGGGTTCCGGGGAGTCCTGCAAGTGTGTCTAGGAAGGTTTCGGCTGGGAACGCTAGCCGTAAGTGCCCGGCGGACAATTTTGTAGAGTTGAACCCCATGTGCAAAACTTGCACACTCCCTCACTGAGCAAAACCCTAGTTTCCAAGATGGATGTACAAGATAGCAATGGGGCCATGGGACCAGAGGAGAGGGGCACCCCTAGAACTATCCGAGCTTCCTAAATCCAATGGAGTCGAAGGTTCGTCGATCGGAGCCACGGTCGTCATTCTATGGCTCGTTCTGTCTCGCATCCAAAAGGCCTTCGGGGACACCTGTTGAATACCTGTCGGGGGCATAGAAGTCCAACCGTGCAGCAAAACTGGGTTTCGGGGAGTCCTGTAGGTGTGTCTAGGCAAGTTCTGGTTGGAAACGCTAGCCGTAAGTGCCCGGCGGATGATTTTGCACAATTGACCCCCATGTGCAAAAATTGCACACACCCTCACTGAGCAAAAACCTAGTTTCCAAGATGGACGCACAAGATGGCATCGGGGCCACGAGACCGGAGGAGAGGGGCACCCCAAGCACTATCCCGATGTCATAAATCCAATGGATTCAACGGTCCATCGATCAGAGCCATGGTCATTATTCTATGGCTCGTTTGGTCTCGCATCCAAAAGGCCTTCAGGGACACTTGCTGAATACCTGCCGGGGGCATAGAAATCCAAACGTGCAACAAAACTGGGTTCCGGGGAGTCCTGCAGGTGTGTCTAGGAAGGTCTCGACTGGGAATGCTAGCCATACCTGCTCGGTCAACGATTTTTTCCAATCTTTTATTTTGTTGAATTATTTTCATAATTTTGTTTTGTTTAGGTTTTTGACTTATTTTGTTTTAAATTTTTTATTTATTTTTATAAGTTTGATCTAGATCCTATAGTTGAAGTTTCATTTCAAATTATGAGTGAGAGAGTTTGCTTATGAAATGACTGATGTGATGCTTTAAGGAATAATACAAGCTGGCAGCAGGTGTAATTTTCCTTATATGCATATGCACTGCCAGATTGTCCAATCATATTTTTGCATGTTTCAAAACAAATCATAGAAGGAAAATCCGATGGCAGAGCATGAATTTTGTTGGATGCCACTTGGATCAAAGGAGTTAACGAGGACTGAAGACCCTAGGGATAATCCTCCAAGTGTCCTTGAACGGCTCCGGGGTGCCTGACTAGAATGCTCATAGCACCCGAACCGTGGCTCGGTTCACAAATCCGTCGGTTCCGGTGGGTCCAGAACGGCAGGTTTCAGTAAGGGGACCCCCCACAGCATTCCTCGAAGACCCGGAAGTGGTGCCAATGGGCCATCTCTGGATCTAGGGTTTTACTCAGTGATGGCCATTCCAAATTCTCTCAAGGGGTGCATTTCTCATTCGGAGGCGCCTGGGCATGCATGGCCACCGTGGACAAGTCCACAATGACCACGTGGACCTATGTGAGGTGATGAAATCCAAGTCCTCTCGCGGGTTTGGGTTCCGTGACCCCAGGGCAATTCCTCAAAGTGTCCCTGAACGACCCCGAGGTACCCGACTAGAATTCTCGTAGCACTCGAACCATGGTTCGGTTCATGAATCCGTCGATTCTGGTGGGTCCGAGATGGCGGGTTTCAGCTAGGGGACCCCCCACAACATCCGTTGAAGACCCGAAAGCAATCCCAATGGGCCATCTCCGGAGCTAGGTTTTTGCTTAATGATGGCCATTCCAAATTCGCTCAAGGGGTGCATTTCTCGTCCGGAGGCCCCTGGGTGTACGTGGCCACCGTGGACAGGTCCACAATGGCCACATGGACCTATGGGAGGTGACAAAATCCAAGTTCTCTCACCAGTTTGGGTTTTGTGGCCCTGGGGCAATTCCTCCAAGTGTCCTTGAACGACCCCAGGGTGCCCAATTAGAATACCTGTAGCACCCGAACCATGGCTTGGTTCACAAATCCGTCGATTCTGGTGGGTCCAGGATAGTGGGCTTCAGCTAGGGAACCCCCCACACCGTGCCTTGAAGACCCGGAAGCAGTGTCAATGGGCCATCTCTAGAGCTAGGGTTTTGCTTAGTGATGGCCATTCCAAATTCGCTCAAGGGGTGCATTGTTAGGAACCCATATCTTTACTTTGTTAGTATGTTGTTGTTGGACGCATATGCTTTGTAAGTCGTCCCGTAGTATTTGTTGATCAATAGTTTGTGTTATTGTTGTTGGCGCATATGCTTTGTAAGTCGCCCGTAGTATTGTTGATCCATAGTTTGTAACGGCCCATGGTTTCGACCCATAGTATTGGCGCCTAGAATTAGTATATAAGTGTGTGCCGAGACCTATGAAGGCACTGTGAAGTTATTTGTATTGAGCTTGCTCAAAGGAGGTTGCCCCCTCGAAGTGGCCTGTGATCAATACAAAAGTGATTCTGAGTTCTGTCATTTCTGCTATTTCGCGTATTCTTGTTAATTGATGTTGAGATATTGTAACTTCAAAGAATATTATATTTGTACTTTATTATTTCGGAGATGTTTCATTCCTCCGTGTAGATCTTATTGTATATCCGGAGATGTTTATTCCTCCGTCGGAATATGGTAACTCGGGTTATTAGACTTCCCTATTGGGGGTCGGCCCTGTATGTGTTATGTGGGTCAAAGGGTTATTAGACCACCCTAGAGGGGTCGGCCCAATTAGTTGTAGTGGGGTATTTAACCCATTGGTTAAATACGAGCCTACGTGTACTTGTGTAAAATACATGTCAGTGTAGTGTATAAATAGAGGAGGTATGTTCCTCATTTGATACACTCACTCATTCAAGGGAGGCGCACTTTTGGAGGAGAGGTCTTGTTAACACCCAAAAAGTGTTCACTACCTCATCTACCACATTATATGGCTCATTTGTCCATTTTCCTACCATATTTCCCTTCAAATCCCAAAAAATCCCATTAAAAAGCCTCCAAAAGGCCTAAAATGCCTCCAAAAGGCCATAAAACCCTCAAAATAGCCTAAAAAATGCTAAAAAACCCCCCTTTTCCTCCAAAAATAGCAAAAATCCCCTAAAAAGGGAATAAAAATATAAAATAATGAGGAAAAGGAGAAAAAAACCCTATACAGCTGCCCAAAACTATGTGTTTCCTAAAACCATGGGTCAGCACTCCACCACCAAAAAACTATAAATAGGTGATGGAGATCCCTTATTCCATATCCACAATCACAAGCACCCTTACTCTACCAAAATCTCTCTCGAAACCCTAGTTCACCTTTGAACTATTTTCACCTTGAGAGCCACCTTTGGCCCATTCCCATCATTGGAGAAGGAGAAGGAGCATCTTGAAGCTTGGAGCATCCTCTTGGACACTGCAAAGGGCTTCATCAAACCTTCTCATTGAAGGTAATATCAATACAAAAAAGCCATTCTTTCAATTTGATGTTTATGTTTCATGCATGCTTTAGAAGTAATTTAATTTCTGTTTTAGCTTAATTAGTTTAATTTACTGAACTGCTACTAAGGAGTCCATTCTCCTTAGTAGGTGCTCATTCGCACAAGCTAGGGGTAAAACCCTAGCTACAGTTTTGGCGACTCCCCTAGTTTTCGAATTTCTGGTTTCCGTTTGTTAAATTTTTTCCTTTCGGCTGTCCCTTTCGGCCGCTGCATACCGCGTTTTTTCCCTCTGCAGTCGCGTCCCGACCGCGCCTTTCAGGCCTTTACCTGCGATCCGACCGCGGCTCTCAGACTGCTTCCGACGCCCTGCCGGCGGATTCAAGTCTGTTACCTGCGATCCGACCGTGGCTAATCAGCCTGTTTGCCACGATCTGACTGCGCCTGTCGGCCTTTTTCCGGCGTCGCGACTGCGGCTTTCTGCCTCTTTCGCGCATCCCGACTGCGCCTGTTAGCCCTTCTGCCGCGAACCGACTGCGTCTTTTTCCCTGTTTCTTGCATCCCGACTGCCTCTGTTGGCCCGATAGCCGCGACCTGACCACCGCTGTTTCCCTTAAACCCGCGGTCGGCCTGTTCCAATTCACCACAAACCCGCGGTCTGATTTCTGCTCTTTTCCTGTTTTGAGCCCAGCCCCTTTTGCTGCAATATTTTCTGCATCTGAACAGCCTTCTGTCCCACCTGCAGCCTCACTACCTTACAACCTTTCTGCAATATAATTTCTGTTCCCTTTACAGAATTCTTTTAAAATTTTTAGTGTTTTTTAATTCAGAAAATTTTGCAAATTAAACTTTCAATTTCCTCATTATTGATAGATTGGAAGTTGCCCCCCTTGTGGCACTTCTCTTTTTGGGTTCAACACCTCACGAGCACACACTCTGTCACATAAAATCAAGTGAGCCTTAAAAAGTACCTAACTAAACCAACATTCTAACCCCACTTGGGGAACACAAAAGAATCATTGTAGTTAGGTAGGATCAGGGGGATAGGCTTCCAATAACACCCCTTGGTTACTTTCACTTGAGACATAGTTGTTGTCCAAATAGGGAACCAAAATCCCCTAGTACTTTTTGGCACGGTCACGACCAGTTTATCAGAGGGCCTCTCCCTTAGGAGGGTTGAAGTCGGGAGACTGGTTCCGGAGGCCTGAGTGGAATACCGCACTCCATTCAGTAACCGAAGGGCTACCTTTCGCGGTTCGCGGGATATCCCTGTATAGGGGTATTGCGGTCAACGAACTAAACGGCAGATTCACCTTTCTGGACGTGTCATGAACGGGGTATCTTAGTTGCCATTCTTCTAGGATTGACTACCCGGTATTCCTCCCGGTAGGGGGATATCATAGCCACTTGGCTTTCCTACTCATATTGTCTGACTTGGATTTCATCACCTTGCAGAGGATATGTTTAGTTAAGTCAGAATACTTTTAGTTAGGCGTTTGCATGCTCCTTTACCTCCCTTTGGTCTAGTGAGTCCACCATTTTTCTTTTTTAGGAAACCTGCTGCTTGTTGGTATTCTGACCATCTTTGTTGTTACTCCACCTATTGTAGCACAGCTGTTACAGTGGGTGTTTTGAGTTGGTTGTTGGCCTGAGTGCCTTGTTTTTTAGCTCTCCTTCTGCACACTCGGTTGCATTAGGATTTTTGAGCTGTTTTTATACTCACCTCAACCCACAGAGATTTGACACCATCTGTCACCATTGAGTCCCCGAGACATTCTCGGTGCCTCAGGGGCGAGCCCCCACAGCACGGTTCTCTTGACACCACCCGTCATAGATTCCGATCATTGTCCGTTGATACCACTCATCACAGATCTAGAGCCTTGTCACTTGACTCCACTCGTCAGCGACGTAGGACTCCGTCACCAGATAGTGACGCCCCTTACTTTACCTCCGATTCTGACGAAGAGTCTGAGAACCCTATTTATACTGCCCCTACTAGCCCCATGGCTGGCACGACTTCCACTCCATTTGTCATAGGGACCATTGGTGGCACATCCACCACTACACCAGTTACTACACCTGTTTTTGGTATGCCCTCCATGGGGCAACCATCTACCGTTCCCCTCACGGTACCTATACCCACAGCGGGAATACCCATCCCCACTACATCAGTGGCTCACACTACCCATGGTGGTGCTGGACCATCCTCCACTACCTCAGTTCCCCCACTTGGGGGCACCACCCTAAATCTTGTCCCTCCACTTGGGGGCACTGGCCCCAACTTGGTCCATAGCACTACTGTGTCACAGCCTTCTTCCAGTTTGCCATTCATGGCTAGCCTCAACCTACTTGACCTGGCCAGATTGACCAACGATCCTATTCGACACGACCCTACATGGCCTCATATGCCTACCAAGCTCCCCTCGGACATCCCTAAGTTCGAGGGCAAGGCCGGTGAGGACCCACAAAACCATATCATGTCTTTCCACCTATGGTGTTCCTCTAACTCCATAGTAGACGACTCTATTCTCCTCCGTCTCTTACAGTGCACCTTCACTGGCTCTGCAGCCAAGTGGTATATTGAGTAGCCTCATGGGACCCACGCCACCTTTGCTTCCCTGGCCTCAACCTTTCTGCAGTTCTTCCAGTTGCCTGTCTGCTATGATGCGGGTGTTGAGATCCTTCTATCTTGTAGACAAAACACGGCTACCCATATCACGGACCACATCCATGAGTGGCGTCGACGCCGTAGCTTATGCAAGATCAAACTTGACGACCGTATCTTCCTAGATTGGTTCCTCAAATCCCTTCTCCCGGTTATCGCTAAGGATGTGGCCTCAGAAAGACCCCAATCTGAAGAAGAAGCCATCCTTAAGGCACAACAGTTCGACCTCATTTACGCCCAATCGGGTTACCTTTATACCATTATACCTGACGCCCCTCGCGGCGAGTCCTCCCAGCATGATGCGCCGGGGGCATCCCACGCTGCAGATGGTATCATTGGCCGTGTTTCTTCGCATCCCCAACCATTTTCTATAGCACGTCCTACCCCTGGCCCCGACCTGTCGAGGGCTACCTCCCAGTCTGGAGCAACCAACTCATATGCTCCCATGACACATCACCATTCCCATGGACCCTCACGTCCACCTCAGTGCTCCGGGTATGCGACTCCTGCTTATGCTCCTCCAGTCGCCCCTCAGCCTTACTACCATCAGCAGGCTGCCCCCGCTCCTGCGCCTCCACAAGCCCAACCCGCTTATTATCCTCCCCAGGCAGCCCCTGCGGCACATCCACAACCTGCTCCTCAGTCCTATCAGCAACCCCCTCAAGTTGCTGCACCTGCTCAACCTCAACTTGCATATCATCCTCCGCAGCCTGCTCCTGCACCTGCGCAACCTCATAATCCACCTGCTGCCCAAGGGCAAGTTTACGCCCAACAGAACCCGCAGCAAAACCAGAACAACCAACGTAACCAGGGCCACCAGAACCGCGGCAAGGGCCGTAATCGGGGAAACAACCAACCTGCAGACCAAGCTGGTCAACCGGCTAATCCCCCTGACAACAACAATGCGGCCCCCGCTAATCAAAACCCTGATCGCCCACCCAAGCAGGCTAAAAACCCCAATTTGCGAACAAACCACCCTTGTTCTATTTGCGGGGTCTATGGACACTATACCCATGCTTTCCCACACTTGGAGCGAGCTCGCCAACTCTGGGTTGACGAGGCCCATCGCCAAGGGCATGCGGCCCCCCAAGCGCCACCCAACCCCCCCCAACCTCAACAACCCCCTTTGGTGCTGCAAAACCCATTACCGACCCAAGGCGTAGTGAACACTCAGCCGTTGGCTCCCCATCAAGCCAATGCGCCCCAACAACAACAGATCACTTACGCTGCCCCTGATCAACCCATGTTTGACTCAGGTACCCACCACTTACTGATGATGTCATCCGCTGACGTCAACCTCCAGACCCGTCGGAACCAATATGGCTCCACCTCTGAATCCACTCCCACGGATAAACCTACTAACACTCATCCCACCGATCAGGCGTTACGTATACCTCCGCCTCCTATAGATGGCGCTGCAAAAGCACCTCGTTTCCCACTTCGCCGAATCAACAATAACCCTAACGCGAGCGCTGCGTCAAACTACAACATCGTAGACGACCTAGCCCAATCTCCCGCAGCCATGTCTGCGTTAGAAGTCTTGAAGGACTGCCCTTCCCAACGCAAGACTTTACTTTCCGCCATTGGGGGGATTGACCCAACTGATTCGCATTTGATGGCGTTTGATTTAGACCAGTCTGAACCACGCCTACCTTCCAGCTTAGCCTTCCAAGTTACTGTCTCCGTTAGGAATCTTGTTATCCATCGGTGCATCATCGATGAGGGTGCCTCCACATGCATTATGTCTACATTTGTATGGCAGAATATAGGATCCCCTCCTCTCCAGCAGTCCACCACTGCGTTACGTGCCTACGACGGTCGTTCGGCCCAGCCCCAAGGCCTTCTACCCAACGTTCCAGTCCAGTTAGGTGGTAAAACAGTCCTTATTGACATAGAGGTAATCAATGCCCAATTGGATTACAACCTTCTACTTGGCCGTAGCTACATGTATGCCATGCGGGCGGTTGCCTCTTCTGTCTTTCGCACCATGATGTTCCCCCATGAAGGACGCGTGGTTAAGATTGACCAGCTCACCTACTATGATCCCAGTGCTCCGGCGGCACCGGAAAATGTTCTCCCCATGGTTGAACAACCTGTTTCTCCTGCCACCACCTCGTTTGTTTCCTCTTCGGGGCCTGGAGTCTACTCAGACGCGCCGATGACCTCCACCTTTCAATCCATTCCTCCGCCGTCATCTACGCCCGAAATGTCTGATTTATGTACCTTGTCCCAGGACAACCTACCACCTAATACTCAACCACCCTTGTTTCCTAAACCACCACTGGTACCTAGCCACATTGGTGTTACACCGATCCATACGATCCCCTTCCTAGTCCCTCCATCGGGAGTAGTAAGCGCCCCGGTCATGGCTACCCTTAGCCTTCCTGGGTTAACATTGGGATTACCTGTATGGTATCTTTCGCCTCCCGTTCGCCCACCGACACCAGATGTCGTCCTCCAGCCGGTGCAACCCATGGCTACTACCACTCAGCCACCTCCCGGTGTCTCTACCCCTTCGTCCTCCACGACACCCCCTCCTACTCCCAAACCCACTGGGGGCAGAGGTCCACAACCTTACACTGCTGTACCACCTCCAAAGACAGTAAAAAACACTCCAGTATTTCGTGCTCCTCCCAAATGCTCGCTGTGTGACGAGTTGGGCCATGCCACTCACCAGTGTCCACAGTTACCAGCCCTACAGAAACACATGCAGATGCTCGACGATGACCCTAACATCCCAACTGTCGAACTAAACCCCACTCCTAAGCCTAAAGATAAGTCCCTACGTACCAACCACTCCTGCGCCATCTGCGGTATTTACGGGCACTATTCACATCATTGTCCCGATCTCCCGGATTACAGAGCGGCTCTCTATGAGATGAACAATCTGGATCTTGAGACGGCACCACCCACCATTGAGGAGATTTACCCCCCGGTCTCTCCCCCTTCCGAAGAGGTTAATATCATCTATATGATCTCTTCCACCACTACTTCAACCACTACCCCCTCGTCAACCGATTTGACGATGCAGACTTTCCGTACTGATGAGGAGATTCTTGAGGCCCTTACTGCCCCGGATTATCCTTGGGATGATATGCACCACCGTTCCTATTTCATCCCCGAAGAATCCTCCTCTAGCACCGCTACCCAATACGCGGTTGAATCCAAAGACTTCCTCCCCACTAAGGTTGACTGGTTCAAGGACCCTATTCCTGCTCCTGATGCCTTCGAGGAAGGTAACATGGCCAACATCTCACCTGTCATCCAAGTTGATATTGCTGCTCCAGGACATGCCCCTGAACTCATTACTTTAGGCGCATTCTGCAGTAAACAAGAGATTGAGGACTACATAAACCTTTTCAAAGAATTTCGTGATGTCTATGCCTGGCCCTATACCGAAATGCCTGGTCTCGACCCCGCCATTATAGAGCACCACCTTGACACCTCTAAGTCAAGGGGCATAATAGATCACCTCGACCCTGGGATAGGAGGCCTGGTCAATCATTTTGACCCTACCCCATCTCCTCTATCTCAGCACGTCAATGAACCCATTATTCACACCAACACATATGTGATCCATAATCACAAACCCCATGCACATAGCATGGGGGCAAGTCATTAACCCTGCTCACTTTTTCACACTTGTGATCTCAACCATTTTTGAGGTCACATATCACTTGTAGATTTGATTTGCTTTGATACACCTAGTATTATTCCCCCACGGGTCATCATTTCTCCCCACCACTGCATCCTTGGCTTGGTGGGCTCACCTTTTACCATTCCGGAGTCCTTATGACCTTCATTTTTCACACCATTTGCACTGCCGGATTCATATTTCCGTGCCCGTGATGATGCTTGAGATCATTTCTTGCTCTCACCAGGACCAATATCAACATTGTGTCCAGACACCACTAGTCACCCCGGTTTGTGTGCCACATCGGCCGTTCTCCGTTTTTCACATGTTTTATGTCATCGGATTCATTTTTACGAGCTGGTGATGATGCTTGAGATCATTTCTTGCTCTCACCCCCAGATTTTTAGGGTATTTTTTCCAAAACGCCCTTGTCACCTCGGTGTGCGTGCCACATCGGCCATTACCCAATTTTGACATCCTTTATATCGCCGGATTCATTTTTCCGAGCTCGTGATGATGCTTGAGATCATTTCTCGCTCTCACCTTGGTACAATTGTCAACATTGTGTCCCGACACCTCGCTGCCTCGGTTTGCATGCCACATTGGCCGCTATCGGATTGTTCCACTTTTTTACATGAGCCATTCACTCCTGTCATACTGCAAATGTCTCGTTATTTTTCCACCATTTCAACTACCCCGCAAGGAGGCCCACCAGTGTTCCCCCCCTACTCTCGTTCTTGGTCATCATTTCTGATCCTTGATTGAACACTTCCTCCTTGCCTGGCCATTCCTTTTGTTCGGTATACTTTTATCCCTTTTTCGGGCCGGACAAGTCCTTTACGAAAAAGGCACTTAGGGAGTTTCCGTTAAGCTCTTTTCTGACTCCTAAAAGAATGAAAAGATCGCCGAGCAATCTTGCTTCCTTTCATGCTCGCTAAAGTACCTGAAAGGGCGTCTACCTGGTATAAGTTTAACCCTTTTCCGGACCTGGTAGACTAATTATGAAAAAGGAATACTCTAGTCACACCGGCTAGAAGAGTTCTTCATTGCATCCTTTTATGCTTCTTTGGGCCTTGGAGACTAAATCTACGAAAAAGCAACCCCCTGGAGTCTTCTTACTTGCTTTCAGACTCTCTAAAATTGAAAGCAACCATGAGCACGAACTGTCCTGGGCTCGTAAAATCCACACGACAGTACCATTCCATTACTTCAGAGTCTTCTTATCGCTTTCAAACTCCTTAAAATTGAAAGCAACCACGAGCATGAACTGTCCTGGGCTCGTAAAATCCACACGACAATATCATTTTACACACACTTCTTCTAGTTCCTAAACCCATGAAGAAGTCCCCACCCGCGCCTCCTGGCACTACGATCGATCATCTCGGCAGCACCCCCAATCAGGTCGCCTTTGTTCAGAGTATTCTGCAGTCTCCTGCCATTTTACCACAGCTTGAGTCTCCCTCAGCCCAGTTACCCTCCCAGATCCATTACAGCTATGATCCCTTTCCCCTCAGTCAGTTTCATATGCTGCCAGATCATTCCCATCATCATACTCTAAACAAAGGAAGTTTGAGTCCACTCACTCTACTTGCCCAGTTGTCCCCCCACAGTTTATCAGTCCTGCCATCAACACTATCACATTTCGGTCTTGTACCTCACGCTCCTGTCAAGGAAACATCATTGCCTTGATAGTTGCAGGTCTCCCTCTGTCGACGACAGCTCCTCTATTCCAGAGGATAGGCCCAGAGGTCCCTACGCCTTGGACTTATCACCATCTGTGGTAAGTGCCTACGGATCATTCTGAGAGGAATCATCATTGCCTCTCTGAGTGGTTGTTCCTCACATGCTCGACTTCAGCACCTTGATCGCATCGTTGAGGATCGCGTAGGATTATATCCCATCAGTTTTTAGTCGAAGACCCCCGATTTCCCCCGACTCTAGCACATTGGTGAGTCATTTCGGAACGCCCAGTTGTATGTTCCCGTGGATGTCCGGGCTGCGTTGGCGATTGTATTCGGAAGCCATCCAGCTATATGCTTCCTCGAGTACCCATTTCAGTTCCAGTCCAGTGTACCATGGAGAGTATGACCCCAGTCACTATGATCCAGCAGCTCATCAGTTCCTTTGGTACCACACTCAGTAGTACTGTTGATTGTTCCAGTGCACCATTTATCCAGTTCACACATGATCCACTCCGCAATATGTCCCCGATTTGTGTCCCCTCTGGACTCTTAGGATGTACACAGTGATCATGTATCTTACAGGTCCCCATTTTTCGGGCCTCACAGTTTTGTTTATGTATCTTGATACGAGCATGGGTATGCCCGCCTCGTCCATATATTGAGATTATTCCTCATTCGGTTTTTGAGGTCATGTATATTTCAGGTCCCCATTTTTTGGACCCCATTGTTATTGTTATGTTATATCCTGATACGAGCATGGGAATGCCCACCTCGTCCATATGATCAGATGATTCCTCATCCATTATTGAGGTTATGTACTTTTAGCTCTTGCAGTTGTTCGGGATCGTTGTTCCGGGATTCAGTTTGTTTCTTCTCTTCTCTCCACATCCCAGGAAAACCATTCATGACTTATGATGTCCATCGGCCATACGATGAGCTCCTGACCTCGCACATCAGGGGGCAATCTGTTAACACCCAAAAAGTGTTCACTACCTCATCTACCACATTATATGGCTCATTTGTCCATTTTCCTACCATATTTCCCTTCAAATCCCAAAAAATCCCATTAAAAAGCCTCCAAAAGGCCTAAAATGCCTCCAAAAGGCCATAAAACCCTCAAAATAGCCTAAAAAAGGCTAAAAAACCCCCCTTTTCCTCCAAAAATAGCAAAAATCCCCTAAAAAGGGAATAAAAATATAAAATAATGAGGAAAAGGAGAAAAAAACCCTATACAGCTGCCCAAAACTATGTGTTTCCTAAAACCATGGGTCAGCACTCCACCACCAAAAAACTATAAATAGGTGATGGAGATCCCTTATTCCATATCCACAATCACAAGCACCCTTACTCTGCCAAAATCTCTCTCGAAACCCTAGTTCACCTTTGAACTATTTTCACCTTGAGAGCCACCTTTGGCCCATTCCCATCATTGGAGAAGGAGAAGGAGCATCTTGAAGCTTGGAGCATCCTCTTGGACACTGCAAAGGGCTTCATCAAACCTTCTCATTGAAGGTAATATCAATACAAAAAAGCCATTCTTTCAATTTGATGTTTATGTTTCATGCATGCTTTAGAAGTAATTTAATTTCTGTTTTAGCTTAATTAGTTTAATTTACTGAACTGCTACTAAGGAGTCCATTCTCCTTAGTAGGTGCTCATTCGCACAAGCTAGGGGTAAAACCCTAGCTACAGGTCTTCTACAGTGGAGAAGGAGATCATGTCTTTGGTTTGCATCTTTGTATATTGCTGGTCATCTATATTGAGGAAGCTTTACTGGGTTTTCTACCCCATGAGGGTTTCCCAGGATAAATCTGTGTCTCTTGTGTTTATGCTATGCTTGTTGTTTCTTTAGTGATACTGTATATGCTATCATTGTGAAATAGAATGTAATGCTGCTATTTTCTGTATTAGCATATTGAATTTTAACATGGTATCAGAGCTAACCTGAAGGAAGACAAGGTATGGCACTAAAGACACTTGCTTTACTTACGACAATTTGAAGGTTATGGTTTTACATAGAAAAAACCAGTCATCGTAGCACTTTCGCTATAAATCCGTTTTGGAGAAGTTTTCGGATCTGAAATTGTTACAGGACGAAGCTAAAATCTCCAGGTACCTTGTATCCAAAGGACAACCTCTAATTCGTTGTACTTTGTGATTTATGATCTGTACAATATAGGGTTTCTGCCTCTTCCAGATCTGAGTCAAAATCAGGTGACCTTGGGAAAAAGGTCATAACTTGGGCTAGGAAGCTCCAAATGAAATTTCGTGAAAAGTGACAGGTAGTACACAGGCCGAGCTATCTCAAAAAACTTTGTCAGAGGCCGAAGTTGAACCAGTGACACGTGGCACGCCGTACAAGTTCGCTCTCCTGTATTATCCCATAAACAGGTCACGTTGCGACACTTGGCATAACTCTCTCTCAGAGAATCCAATTGAGGTCAGACCTGTCAGGATGGAAAGATAACAAGCCTATATATCTCAGAAAACGTTTTCAGAGGCCGAAGGTCAAACAGTGACACGTGGCATGCCGTACAAGTTCGATCTCCTGTATTTTCCCAAAACAGGTCACGTTGCGACATTTGGCATAACTCTCTCTCAGAACATCCAATTGAGGTCAGACCTGTCAGGATGGAAAGACAACAGGTCAGGCTATCTCAGAAAACTTTTTCAGACCCTGTGGATCAAAAATTTCAGAGTTACACCAGAAACAATCAGGTACATATTTCTGTCAAAACAGAATTATTTTTTGGTACCTTCATTCATGGCTTCCGGAATTTAGGGCTTTAAAGAAAGTTGGAATTTTTTGTAATCGGAGACCACGGCTTGATGCTACTCATCAAAATAGAAATTTAGAGACCAAGATCAGAATTTTTGGTTGGGCAGAAGGCCGGGCTTGATTAGACCCTAGTTCGGGACTTTGATCAGAAAAGTGGAAAATTAAGGCTTCTGTAAAAATGGGAATTTTTGAAATCTGTGACCACGGCTGGAAGCTCCTCAGAAAAATAGAAGCTTAGAGCTTTGTATCAAACCTTTTGATGGGGCAAAAGAGTGGGCTTCATCAAACCCCAGTTCAGGGTCACGTCCAGTGAATCCGAAAGTTTCAAAGGCAAAATTGAGGAGTAAAACTTTGCAGTTTTCAAATTCTGAATATACCAGTTTGATCAGCTCATCAAAGCGCATATTTCTATCCTTTCGGAAGTTTGAAATTCAAAGTTTGAATTTTTGGGTTTCTCTGACGAACCCATATCCAGCTCCAGGTCCAGTTCTTGCAAATCAAGTGGATTGGGTTAATCCTAGAAGAAGATGGATTGGTCACCTGCATAAGTGAAGAAGCTCCTGTCTCAAGAGGGAGATGAGGATAAGGCCTTACATAAGAAGAATACAAGCGATCTCGACAAGTATGACTCATCGAGGTATGTTTCGATATTTGTCCATGATTAAGTTTATGGTATGTTTGTCTTCAGGTTATTACAGTTAGTACAATTTTGATTTTAGATTTGTCGTATAACCTTAACAAAATTATGAATGCATGATAGAAGATATTCATTGGTTAGGGTGTTGACACTTATGATTGTACTAATGCATTATGATGTTGTGTGAGGTTGATGTTGTCTGCTAACAAGATACAGGTACATCACAAAAGACAAATCAGGTTCCATTACCATGAAAACATGAAGACAAAGACTCATCCATAATCTTTGTTCTACTTACGAGGTATGTATGACTTTGTTATATTATGCTTAACCTATGAGACATGCAGGTTCTAGCTCAGGATCTCTAAATCATTGAAGAGATTGTTTAGGTGTGTTGTACATAACCAAGTAGGTATACTAATCCAGGTATGTTTCCCATGAATCTTACCTTGTGTTAGGATCCCTTATATAAGTATACTTGGAATGATTGGTTATGCTTATTCATAAAGTTAGTAATCAAGGGATTATGCATATTATATCTTTTATCTTGATTGATGATATGCATGAGTAAAAGAAGACTTCCCTGAAATCTTGAATACTAATGTTTATTAACTATAATCATGACTATACATTTTCAAGATTATTTAGTACTATAATGTTTTGATAGCATTTAGAATATACTAATGAGTGTATGTTTGTGCATGAGATCATGAGGATGACTCTTGAGCATGCACAGTGGTACAGAATGAATAGAAGTTCAAAAGACATACAGAAGATCAAGCGGGAGGCAACCACACAAACATAAAAGATAAGTATTTGAGTTGTTATTTGAAATAGTAATGATATTGCCTGTAATAGGTTGTATGCATATTTGTATTCCTAGAATATATAATGCTGAGTATAAACATTCATAGAGCATTGAACAGTATACTACTAATGTGCATATGATTGGTAAGTTGGACAAACATTCCATTGTTGCTTGTCTAGAATGAAACCTCTTTGCTGACATGCCGAGAGCTGTGCACACTCTCGATAGTATGTTCTGGTAGAGATGGAAGGCATCTAGATAGCCACTGTATGCATACAGGATATGGGAAAGTGTTGTGCCAAAGTATTGGTCAAAATAGTTGCATCACTATGTAAATGATATCTGTATGCATAATAGGTTATCATGTCAATATGATTTGATGATTATGAAGTATCACTAATCATGTACTTAATTTTGTTTTGTAGGAAAGGTCATGAAGAATGATGGACACCGTACAAGTGGTGGATGTTCAAACAAGAAGATTTAGAAATCAAACAAAATATAGAAGGCTCATGGCTAGAAGATTCTCTTAGAAAGGGGAAGAGAATCATGACAAGATGTTTGCTTCAAGTATGGTGTAATTAAAGAAGAAGTGTGAATCAGGTTCTGTATAGGTACCTAGGATCAATAATAAATTGATAAGTTTAATGATCACCATGGGTGATGTGGATCTCAACCTTTGCTACAAGGTTGAATATGATTTCTATACACATATGACATGGATGCAAGAAGGAACTCACCACAGAGTTTGAATGATATTGAGGTTCATATCAGTAGACCCATCTAACGAGAGATGGCACAGATAGATATGCAGAAGATCATTCAATGCAGAAATGAAAAATGAAAGATCTCAAATTGATGCTTTACTTCCTAGGTCTGGAAGTATGGCAAGGCTCAGAAGGAATATTTCTCAACCAGGGAAAGTATGATGAGAAATATGACTTGAGGTGTTGGAATGGCCACTCTTATGGATTCCAACTTGAAGCTGTTAGGGGATAACTCATCAGAGTTAGTGGATATAACTCTGTACAGACAAATTATTGGGTCATTGATGTATCTAACATATACTAGATTAGATATATGCTTTGTTGTGAACACCTTGAGTCAATATCTAGTGGAAACTAGATGTGTTCACCTGATAGTTGCAAAGCATGTGATGAGGCACATAAAGGACACGATAGAATTTGATCTATGCTATCTTGAAGATCATGACTTCAGATGGTTATTCAGATTCTGATTGGGCAGGAAGTGTATCAGACAGGAAGAACACATCGAGAGGATGTTATTGTCTGGGATTATCCATGATCTCGTGGTTTAGCTGGAAGCAGTCTAGTGTGGCTCTCAGCACAAGCAGAATATATGGCTGCTTGCTCTGCTAGTTGTGAAGAAGCTTGGCTTCAGGATTGGTTTGAATTAGAGATAGAACCAACTGTGATCCTATGTGACAAATAGAGTTGTATGAAGATGACAAAGAATCTAGTGTTCCATAATAAGTCAAAGAACATAGGGATCTAATAAGATATGATGCAGAAGGAACTAAAGTTTGAATTTGTAACAGGTTACCGATGTACTAACCAAATCTCTACCTTAAGTGAAGAAGTTACAAACATACTAACCAAACCTCTGTCTTGAGTGAAATTTGAATACTTCCGAGACAAGCTTGGTATAGCTCAAAAGGACCCTCCTCGAAAGGGGGAGTAGTATAGTCACTGATGATGAGATTGCCTCATCGAACAACAAGGTCGATGATGAGGTAACCTGTTCTCTACACCTAGATACTTAGAAATATTTAGATTTAGGACTCTTATGCTTAGAATACTTTGTTTTACATGCTTTTGATGATAGATGTATTGGTGAGAATACATGCTTTTGATGATAAGATGTATTGGTAAGAATACATACTTTTGATGACACATGTATTGATTAATGTACTTGTATGGTTGAGGATACTTGTACTTGTATTGATGAGAATACATGTGGGGATTGTATCATCCCCGGACTTTGGTCCCTGAATTGATCCGTAGACGTATGGTCTCCGAAAATGAAGTCCTTAGTGGACAGTTGAGGGGATTGGATCATCCCTGGACTTTCAGTCCTAAAGAGAGCCGTAGACGTGAGGTCTCCGAGAATGAAGTCCTTAGTGGACAGTTGAGGGGATTGGATCATCCCTGGACTTTCAATCCTAAAGAGAGCCGTAGACGTGAGGTCTCCGAGAATGAAGTCCTTAGTGGACAGTTGAGGGGATTGGAACATCCCTGGACTTTCAGTCCTAAAGAGAGCCGTAGACGTGAGGTCTCCGAGAATGAAGTCCTTAGTGGACAGTTGAGGGGATTGGATCATCCCTGGACTTTCAGTCCTAAAGAGAGCCGTAGACGTGAGGTCTCCGAGAATGAAGTCCTTGGTGGACTTGAGGGGATTGGATCATCCCTGGACTTTCAGTCCTAAAGAGAGCCGTAGACGTGAGGTCTCCGAGAATGAAGTCCTTGGTGGACTTGAGGGGATTGGATCATCCCTGGACTTTCAGTCCTAAAGAGAGCCGTAGACGTGAGGTCTCCGAGAATGAAGTCCTTGGTGGACTTGAGAGGATTGGATCATCCTTGAACTCAAGTTCTAAAGTGAGCCGTAGACAGGTGTCTCCGAGAATAGAGGATAGGACTGCATCGTCCCTGGACCTTGGTTCAAAATGCACGTGATTGGATTAATCATCCTTAGACAGTAAATCCAGGAAGGATAGTCTTAAATGCGATTGTGGTTGGATTAATCATCCTTAGATAGTAAATCCAGGAAGGATAGTCTTAAATGCGATTGTGGTTGGATTAATCATCCTTAGACAGTAAATCCAGGAAGGATAGTCTTAAATGCGATTGTGGTTGGATTAATCATCCTTAGACAGTAAATCCAGGAAGGATAGTCTTAAATGCGATTGTGGTTGGATTAATCATCCTTAGACAGTAAATCCAGGAAGGATAGTCTTAAATGCGATTGTGGTTGGATTAATCATCCTTAGACAGTAAATCCAGGAAGGATAGTCTTAAATGCGATTGTGGTTGGATTAATCATCCTTAGACAGTAAATCCAGGAAGGATAGTCTTAAATGCGATTGTGGTTGGATTAATCATCCTTAGACAGTAAATCCAGGAAGGATAGTCTTAAATGCGATTGTGATTGGATTAATCATCCTTAGACAGTAAATCCAGGAAGGATAGTCTTAAATATGATTGTGGTTGGACTAATCATCCTTAGACAGTAAATCCAGTAATTCCGAAAGGAAGGATAGTCTTAAATATGATTGTGATGAGATTGATCCAGTAATTCCGAAAGGAAGGATCATGTATATCGATGACGATGCTGATGATCGTGCGATGACGATGCTGATGATCGTGCGATGACGATGCTGATGATCGTGCGATGACGATGCTGATGATCATATGACGATGCTGATGACGATGTTGATGTTCCAGTAACTGCTTGAGTTACTGATGATGTTGTAATGTCCCCATTCAAATAAGTGCATAGTAAGACAATCCCATCAATCCTACTAGTTTCCTAGGTTGGATGGGAACATGTGGGATGGTAATAAGGAAGCTAATAAATGATATTTAGACATTAGAAGGGTTCAAGTATTTAATAAATATGATGAATAAATAAATTCAAGAGAAATTCTAGGTGGCAAGTGGTTTTGGAGACATATGGAGGTGGTGGGACCCACACTAGCTTGATTTTTCAATGACACATGGCAGCTCTCTCTTGCCAATTCGAATTCATGGGAAGGTGAACACTCTTGGGTGAGTTGGTAAGTCATAACACATGGCATTGAGCATCTTAGGTCGAAATGGGATGGAATAGTAACATCCATGGGAGAGGAAGAGTCAAATTGGAGACTAGTGGACACTTGGGCTAGATTCCCTAGTTTTATGACAACAATAATGAAGCATCTATGACATTTATGACAAAATTCAGACCTGACTTCTTACACCTGACCATTATGACATGTCAGCCCCAAAAATAGGCTCAAGGAAGGTGCTCATGGAGTTGGAGGAATCCAAAGAGACTCAAATTCGAATTTGGGAGAAGATGGAAGGTTGGAACTAGGAGACAAGTGGCAAATGAGGAATATTTCCTAAATGGAAAATTATTGAATCTATTGAGAGGATTTCGACCCCTTGAAGGCTAATGTTGGTTATAAAATGTAGAAATCAAGTATGAGAATGGCTTTTGATGATTTGAGAAAAATTGCATTTGTGAAGAGAGAGCTAGTGGATGACTAGTTTCTTGCCTTAGCCAATTTCGAGGGTGAAAGATTCCCATCCAAGTTGGTGTTTTGAGAGGCCACTCAGGTCTTTCATGGTGCTTTAATGGAGTTTGTATTTGCAGGTATCAGCTACAGGAAGTTTCATGGTTTGGTTTAGTGCAGCACTTTCTCTCCACCGTTTCCAGTTTTGAAGGCATATTCATGCTCCTTGAGGGAGGGTGTTTTTGGTGAGCACTTGTGCTTCTTGAGAGAGCTTCTCATTATATATTTATGATTGTAATAGCTTCATATCCTCTGTTATTCATATTCAGAAAGTCTCAGGTCGAAATACCCACTGGTTGTATGCAAAACTATTGATTAATGAGCAAACAATGTCCGTTTCCCCAATGCATTGATGTATGACACTATAATGTTGATTATTTCGAATGGATGGATGATTCTCTGATATATTTGTGATCAATATAATGCCATGGATTTCTTCTACAAGTTTCATGTACTGTACTTGAGCATTTGAAGCATTTTTACTCAGTTTAGTTGTATTGGGAGATGAAATAGTGCCATTTCCCCAAGGGTCGAATTGGGGGTTTTTGCTGTTGAATGTGAGAGAGTTATAACAGTATTAAAAATCAATTAATGGTGCATATGAGACCTCAATAACATACTTAACACATTATATACCTCTGTTCATAAATTTGGGGGACTTTGGAGGCATTTGGAAGGCCATTTTCAGTGTTACCCCGGGGGGATTTGATGCACAAATTACTAGTCAAAATTACCTATATTGATCAGAATACAAATCAAGTTTGCAGCAGTATTTGGAGGTCCATAAAACATCCCTGAACTTGATATTCAAGTCTAAATACCATTAATACACTCATACAGAAGATTTGGGAGCATTTGGGATGATTTGGAGGTCAAAACAGTTAAACTAGTCAAAGGTCGAAATTGGGGAAAAAGTTGAAAAATTGGCATTTTAATAAAATTTGAAAAAGGGATATTACAAGTGGTATCAGAGCATGTTCTTGGCACCTGATGGTCCTAACAAGAAGTCAAAAGAATAATCCACCACCCTTTGAACCAATAGTTGAAGAGGTTTTTGTTGAAGAAGAGGTAGTAGAAGAAGAGGAGTCTTTTGCTGAAACCATGGGTAGAGAGGAGGATGACAAATTAAAACATAAGGAGGAACTTATTGCAACCTTAGATCCATGTTTCTCTAAACTTTCAGCAAACATGGATAGGATAGGTGATAAATTGTTGCAAGGATTTGAATTGTTGATTAGCCAGCTTCAAAGCAAAGGGATAATAGGAGATAATAGCGGTTCACACTCAGGGGAAAAGATGAAAGGGAATGAGCATATTTTCTCAAGTACAGGACCTCATAATAGACCTAATGAATTTCAAAGCACACAAAGGCATACTGCACCTAAATTTCTCACACCCAAAGAAGAGCCCAATCTTGCATTGGATTACAAGAAACTAGTAAATGATTGGAATGATTTGAATGAAGAGTGTAAAAGAGGTGTACCACTCAGTGACTACATTGATGCTATGCAAAAGATTAATAGGAAGGGAGACAATAGGAGTCCATTCCAAAACAAAGAATTAAATAGTGCTATTGGAAAAATGTCACTTCCTACTTTTGATGGTTCTTCTCAAAATTCTGCTAACACTTGGGTGCAAAAATTGGATGTATATTTTCAGCTGAATCCTATGTTGGAAGAGGATGCATTAAAAATGGCCATTTTGCATTTGGAAGGAGATGCCAATGAATGGTGGTTTCATGGGCTGAAAACCTTGGGTCATAATCAGGTTAAAACATATGGAGAATTTGTTGACAGGGTACTAGAAAGATTTGAACAAAAAGATCCAGAATTGCCTTTCAAAGAACTAGCTCAATTGAAGCAAACTGGGTCCCCTACTGAATATATGTTGGACTTTCAAAAATTATCAGTCAAGGTGGCTGATGTATCTATGGGAAGATTAGTATTGTTGTTCACTGAAGGTTTGGCTGAACCCTTAAGAGGTTTGGTCAAAGCCCACAAGCCAACTACATTAAAAGATGCAATGAGCTTGACTAGGGATCTCCAGAATGTGCTTCCTAGAACGAGATTTCCTCCTAAGCCTAGCTATAAATTTGAAAAGAAACCTTGGCAAAGGGATGGATATGATAAGAAACCTTGGCAAAGAGAGTCATTTGAGAGGAATAAAAAAGAGGGACTAAACAGGGATGAACTTAGAAAAAAGAAACTATGCTTCACATGCTTCCAACCATGGACACCGGGGCACAAATGTACCAAAGGAAAGGCTCAATACATAGAAGTATTTTCTGATAATGAGGGGTATGATGGGGGCATGGATGAAGATGGACATATTTCAGATCAAGAAGAGGCATATGAGACAGCAGTAGAAGAGGAAAGACAAGAAGAAAATCAGCCTTCACCGGACAAAGCAAGAATGGCAGTGCTTTCAGCAGTACCTCGCTATCATACTATCCGCTGCAAAGGTGTGGTACAAGGACAAAGAACTTCAGTTTTGGTAGATGGAGGAGCCACTCATAACTTCATTGATGCAGAGATGGTAGAGAAAAGAAAGATACCTATTGAACCATTTGATGGCTTCACAGTTGTCATTCCCGGTCACAACACAATGCAATGCAAAACATGGGTTCCAAAGCTGCAAGTCACCGTAGGTAACTATACTTTTGTTGATAGTTTTTATGTGGTTGATGTTGCTGATACTAATGTGGTTTTGGGAGTGCAATGGTTGTATTCAATAGGAGAGCATACAGTAAATTATCAAATTCCCGAAATGAAATTCCAAGATTCAAAAGGAGTACAAAGAGTTGTGAGAGGGCAACACACTTATCCAAATCAAGTAGTGACTTGCAATAGCATGAGATCTATATTGAGGCATGGGGATATAGAATGGGCTGCTGAATGTCATATTACATCTCCCAAGCCAACTATAAATATTGTCAAACACCCAAAGGAGATAGAGAGACTCTTGCAAAAATATGAAAAGGTTTTTAGAGACCTTCCACATGGTAGGCCACCGGATAGGGGGGTTGAGCACAGTATTGTTTTGGAGGAGGGTACTTCACCCATTCAGATACCACCTTATAGACATCCTAAAAGGTTTAGAGATGAGATTGAAAAAGCTATCCAAGAACTCCTAGAGTTGGGACTCATTAGACCAAGCTCTAGCCCTTATGCTTCTTCAGTTGTGCTAGTGAAGAAAAAAGATGGAACATTGAGAATGTGCATAGATTTTAGAGCCTTGAACAAAAAGACTATAAAGAATAGGTATCCTATTCCTAGGATTGATGAGCTCATGGATGAGCTGCATGGGGCCAAATACTTCTCAAAAATTGACCTTAGATCAGGGTATCACCAAATTCGAATGAAAGATGAAGATGTGCAAAAGACCGCTTTTCGATGTCATTTTGGCCACTTTGAATTTCTTGTCATGCCTTTTGGGTTAACAAATGCTCCAGCCACCTTTCAAGCATGTATGAATAGGATATTTTGCAAGCAACTAAGAAGGTTTGTTTTGGTTTTCTTTGATGATATTCTCATTTACAGTAAAACATGGGAAGAGCATTTGCAGCAGTTAGAGATTGTGTTGAAAATCTTGCAAGAAGAGTCCTTATTTGCTAAATTATCAAAATGTGAATTTGGAATGAAAGAACTACTGTATCTTGGGCACATTATTGGGCAAGAAGGAGTGAAGGTACACATGGAAAAAATCAGGGCTATCTTGGAATGGCCATCACCAAAAAATATTACCGAATTGAGAGGCTTTATTGGCATATGCACCTACTACAGAAAATTTGTGAAAGGATTCTCCAAGTTGACTTCTCCACTCACTGATTTGACTAAGAAGGATGCTTTCAAGTGGGATGAAGAGGCTGAAAAGGCCTTCCAAAAAATGAAAGAGGTAATGAGTAGTTGTCCCATACTTGCACTTCCTGATTTTACTAAACCTTTTGTTGTGGAATGTGATGCTTCAGGTGGAGGAATAGGGGCTGTCCTAAAGCAAGGCCAACACCCCATAGCCTTTGAGAGCAGAAAGTTGCAGCCTCATGAAAAACTTTACTCCATTTATGATAAAGAAATGCTGGCCATTATGCATGCATTGGCCAAATTCAGACAATACTTGGTGGGCAGCAAGTTTGTGGTGAAAACTGACCACAATAGTCTAAGACACTTTCTCACCCAAAAAGATCTAAATGAAAGGCAACAAAAGTGGGTAAGCAAGATTCAAGCTTATGATTTTGATATTGAATATGTCAAAGGAAAGAATAATATAGTAGCAGATGCTTTGTCAAGAAGGCCTTCTTTTTCTCTCATGGATATTGCCAAGGATTGGAAAAACATGCTACTAGTTGAATATGCCAAAGACAAATTTGCTTGTGATGTGTTGGATGGAATCAAAGGGGATGATAATTATAGGATTTTGAATGGGCTGATATATCATAAGGGAAGAATTTATTTAGTTCATAACTCCAAGCTCAAGTACCGAATTTTGCAAGAAGCACATGATTCCCCACTAGCGAGCCATCCTGGGATCTTCAAAACTTATAGACAGTTGAGGCAAAGATTTTTTTGGAAGGGGCTGAAGGAAGATGTTCAGAAGTATGTGAATGAATGTAAAGCATGTCAACAAAACAAATCAGAACTTACATGTCCAGCCGGCCTATTACAACCATTGCCCATTCCGGAGCAAAAATGGGACAGTATTTCCATGGATTTCATCACCGGATTGCCTAAATCCTTGGGTAAGGATTGTATCTATGTGGTAGTTGATAGGTTGACAAAATTTGCTCATTTTTTTGCTGTTACATCATCTTTTAGTGCTGCACAAGTGGATGATATTTTTTTCAAAGAAATCTTCAGATTGCATGGGCTTCCCAAGAGCATTGTCAGTGATAGAGATAGTAGATTCATGGGTGCTTTTTGGAAAGAAATTTTTAGATTGGTAGGCACTCAATTGACTCCAAGTACCAGCTATCATCCACAAACTGATGGACAAACAGAGAGGGTAAACCAATGGTTAGAAGGATACCTAAGAAACTATGTGGGAGGGCAGCAAAAAGCATGGGCAAAATGGCTACACTTGGGTGAGTTTTGCTACAACACCACTTATCATATGTCAATAGGAATGTCTCCTTTCAAAGCATTATATGGTTATGATGCACTTACATTTGCTGACATTATATTTGGTGATAGTAGAGCCCCAAAGGCTAAAGGTTGGGTGGAAGAGAGCCAAGAAATTTTAAAGCTCTTGAAAGACAATTTGCAGGTTGCTCAAAATCAGCAAAAACAATATGCTGATAGACATAGAGAAGAGAGAACCTTTCAAGTCAATGATTTAGTGTATTTAAGGTTGCAGCCCTATAAACAAACATCTCTCAAAAAGAATGGAGCAGAAAAATTAAAACCAAGGTACTATGGGCCATACAAGGTAGTGCGGAAGGTTGGAGAAGTAGCATATGAACTAGAACTTCCGGAAGGGAGTAAAATCCACAATGTATTTCATGTTTCTTGTCTTAAGAAAGCTCTTGGTCAGCAAATCATCACTTCAGAAATACTTCCTCCTTTGGATGATGAAGGTCAGCTCACACTTGTTCCAGAAAAGATTTTGAAGACACGGGAAAGAAGGTTGAGGAGTAGAATCATCAAAGAATATTTAGTGCAATGGAAGGACTTACCAAATGAAGATGCCACATGGGAAGAGGAGAAGATTTTGCAGCATCCAAATTTGAAATTGCTTGAGGACAAGCAATCTTGGGTGGGGAGGACTGTAATGTCCCCATTCAAATAAGTGCATAGTAAGACAATCCCATCAATCCTACTAGTTTCCTAGGTTGGATGGGAACATGTGGGATGGTAATAAGGAAGCTAATAAATGATATTTAGACATTAGAAGGGTTCAAGTATTTAATAAATATGATGAATAAATAAATTCAAGAGAAATTCTAGGTGGCAAGTGGTTTTGGAGACATATGGAGGTGGTGGGACCCACACTAGCTTGATTTTTCAATGACACATGGCAGCTCTCTCTTGCCAATTCGAATTCATGGGAAGGTGAACACTCTTGGGTGAGTTGGTAAGTCATAACACATGGCATTGAGCATCTTAGGTCGAAATGGGATGGAATAGTAACATCCATGGGAGAGGAAGAGTCAAATTGGAGACTAGTGGACACTTGGGCTAGATTCCCTAGTTTTATGACAACAATAATGAAGCATCTATGACATTTATGACAAAATTCAGACCTGACTTCTTACACCTGACCATTATGACATGTCAGCCCCAAAAATAGGCTCAAGGAAGGTGCTCATGGAGTTGGAGGAATCCAAAGAGACTCAAATTCGAATTTGGGAGAAGATGGAAGGTTGGAACTAGGAGACAAGTGGCAAATGAGGAATATTTCCTAAATGGAAAATTATTGAATCTATTGAGAGGATTTCGACCCCTTGAAGGCTAATGTTGGTTATAAAATGTAGAAATCAAGTATGAGAATGGCTTTTGATGATTTGAGAAAAATTGCATTTGTGAAGAGAGAGCTAGTGGATGACTAGTTTCTTGCCTTAGCCAATTTCGAGGGTGAAAGATTCCCATCCAAGTTGGTGTTTGGAGAGGCCACTCAGGTCTTTCATGGTGCTTTAATGGAGTTTGTATTTGCAGGTATCAGCTACAGGAAGTTTCATGGTTTGGTTTAGTGCAGCACTTTCTCTCCACCGTTTCCAGTTTTGAAGGCATATTCATGCTCCTTGAGGGAGGGTGTTTTTGGTGAGCACTTGTGCTTCTTGAGAGAGCTTCTCATTATATATTTATGATTGTAATAGCTTCATATCCTCTGTTATTCATATTCAGAAAGTCTCAGGTCGAAATACCCACTGGTTGTATGCAAAACTATTGATTAATGAGCAAACAATGTCCATTTCCCCAATGCATTGATGTATGACACTATAATGTTGATTATTTCGAATGGATGGATGATTCTCTGATATATTTGTGATCAATATAATGCCATGGATTTCTTCTACAAGTTTCATGTACTGTACTTGAGAATTTGAAGCATTTTTACTCAGTTTAGTTGTATTGGGAGATGAAATAGTGCCATTTCCCCAAGGGTCGAATTGGGGGTTTTTGCTGTTGAATGTGAGAGAGTTATAACAGTATTAAAAATCAATTAATGGTGCATATGAGACCTCAATAACATACTTAACACATTATATACCTCTGTTCATAAATTTGGGGGACTTTGGAGGCATTTGGAAGGCCATTTTCAGTGTTACCCCGGGGGGATTTGATGCACAAATTACTAGTCAAAATTACCTATATTGATCAGAATACAAATCAAGTTTGCAGCAGTATTTGGAGGTCCATAAAACATCCCTGAACTTGATATTCAATTCTAAATACCATTAATACACTCATACAGAAGATTTGGGAGCATTTGGGATGATTTGGAGGTCAAAACAGTTAAACTAGTCAAAGGTCGAAATTGGGGAAAAAGTTGAAAAATTGGCATTTTAATAAAATTTGAAAAAGGGATATTACAGATGTTGAGAAAGCTTCCAGTGATTTATAGATGTATCATGTATGATATTGATGACTCCTTGCTCATGCAGATGCTGTTATAATATCCTTCTCGTTAAGGGGGAGTGTTGAGATATTGTAACTTCAAAGAATATTATATTTGTACTTTATTATTCCGGAGATGTTTCATTCCTCCGTGTAGATCTTATTGTATATCCGGAGATGTTTATTCCTCCGTCGGAATATGGTAACTCGGGTTATTAGACTTCCCTATTGGGGGTCGGCCCTGTATGTGTTATGTGGGTCAAAGGGTTATTAGACCACCCTAGAGGGGTCGGCCCAGTTAGTTGTAGTGGGGTATTTAACCCATTGGTTAAATACGAGCCTACGTGTACTTGTGTAAAATACATGTCAGTGTAGTGTATAAATAGAGGAGGTATGTTCCTCATTTGATACACTCACTCATTCAAGGGAGGCGCACTTTTGGAGGAGAGGTCTGCTACAGTGGAGAAGGAGATCATGTCTTTGGTTTGCATCTTTGTATATTGCTGGTCATCTATATTGAGGAAGCTTTACTGGGTTTTCTACCCCATGAGGGTTTCCCAGGATAAATCTGTGTCTCTTGTGTTTATGCTATGCTTGTTGTTTCTTCAGTGATCCTGTATATGCTATCATTGTGAAATAGAATGTAATGCTGCTATTTTCTGTATTAGCATATTGAATTTTAACAATTGATTGTTGCAGGCGCCTCACATCTGGTATCAGAGCACTTTCTTGGGCTCGCTGGGTGAAATTTCTGTCAAAATTTTTTTTTCACATCTGTTGCAGGTTCGGATTTGGGAATAATCCCTATCCGCTTAACTGTGGGAAGTACTTGGGCATAATCCCTAAAACTCATTGTGAGGAGTACCACAGGAACCCCGAAGTAGCTGGCCCATTGAGAGGACCTGCCGGTGAAAAGGGCAACGACCCCTACCTGATTGACTAGTTCCCACCCGTGAGGTAAACCAAGAGCTGTCGTTTGTGGCAAAGCGGTTATCAGTTTTACCTGAGCCGTGGAGTGAGGGGTACTGCCCCAATATGCAAGCCGTCAGACAGCATTGGTGGCCGAGTGAAAACCCTGAACTGTTAGGAAGCCGCACATACCTGGGGTCCATATCTACTTTCAGCTGAACTATTGTCGATCACTGCTGCGCCGTTTCAGATTCATTTTGCAAACCGTTCCAGATCCAGCCGTTCGGCGTTGTTCCAGAATCCTTCGAACCGGAGATCCCATTCTGCAAGCAGAGCCGTAGCCGCTCCAGTCTGTAAAAAAAAAAAAAAAAAAAAACCGAGCCCTAGCCGCTCGAGTCTGAAAAAAAAAAATAAAAAAATAAAAAAATAAAAAAAATAAAAAAATTTGAGAATTTCGTTTTTTCTCCATATCTCCCTTGTTTTACCTCTGTTTTCCTTGAAAATTTGAGGGAACCCCTGTCATTCCATTCTGCATATTTCATCCCTGAGGACCCTATCCTCAATTCCCTTTCCTACAGCCCGAAATCCCACATTTGTCTATTTTTAGGGTTTGCCATAACTTCCTCAGATTTCACCCAATCACTTTCAATTTTTACCACAGAGTTCCTTTCTGAATTCTGCTTCTTTGTTCCCCTCTGCCAAATTTTCCCATCCTTTCACCCCGCTACTGAAATCCTCATTTTTGCTTCCCTGTCTATCCAACAGTGTCCAAAAAACGAGTCAAACCCCAATTACCCTTCTGATTTTTTCTCAAATCCAAATTTTCCTTTACTGAAGTAGTTCCTGTTTTTGGTTTCCTACCCAGTCAAAAAAAAAAAAAAAAAAAAAAAAAATCCCTGGTTATGGTTGTCACCCGTGCAGGAGCAAAAACCATGGAGGAAGCCCTTGCAGCCATCCAAGCCAAACTCCAGGATCTGGATGAAAAATTTCTTGGTCTCCATCTTGAACATTCAGCTATGAACAACAAACGGCAGTCCGAGTCTTCAGTAGACAATGGGTTCTCTTCTTCCAGCAATTTCCGTGGTCCGAAGCTTGATTTTCCTCGCTTCAATGGTACCGATCCAACTGGATGGATCTATCGTGCAGAACAGTATTTCAGTTTGCATAAACTTTTGATGTCAACAAAGTTCCATTGGCATCCTTTCATTTGGAACAGGAAGCTCTTCAATGGTACCGTTGGTACATCAAGGCTCATCCAGAGCCCAACTGGCCAGACTTTTGCCAGCTCCTTTTGCAACGATTTGGTCCTAGTGCTTTTGATGACTTCACAGGAGCCCTCACTAAACTTCGCCAAACTGGCACTGTGAGAGAGTATCAAACCGAATTTGAGAATCTAGCCAACCACACCGAAGGATTGTTTGATGAATTTTACCGGAGTTGTTTTATCAGTGGTCTAAAGGATGCCATTCGCTCTGAGGTCAAAATGTTCTGTCCCAACACAATGATGGAAGCACTCGGGTTGGCTAAATTGGCAGAAGACAAGATTGCATCCCAACAACGCTCCAAGCCCACTTTTGTTCCTTTCCAAAATATGGGGTCTCAGCGACCTCCTATACCGCAGGCTCCTCGATCGACTCCTATCAAGCGTTTGTCGGAAACAGAGATGCAAGCACGCAGAGAAAAGGGTCTTTGCTATAATTGTGATGAGAAGTTCACTCGGGGACATAGATGTGTTAAGCAAAAGCTCTATCTCCTGGATGTGGAGTCTCTGCCTGCCTCTGAAATGGGTTTCGAAGATCCAGAAACACTGGATGCTCCGGTCGACATTCAGGAACCGCCTATTGACCCTCCGTCTCAGGATGATTAGCCAGAGATATCTCTCCATGCTTTAGCTGGAATCACCACCCCCCAAACAATGCGGGTCATGGGTTACTTCAAGAAGCTTCCTCTTACAATCCTCATTGATTCTGGTAGCACGCATAATTTCATTGACCCTCGGATCGCCAAACAAGCTGATTGTTTTATCCATCCTTGCTCCAACTTTGAAGTCATGATTGCCAATGGGGGCACCTGACCTTGCAAAGGGAAGTGTCGAAATGTGCGTATCTCTATGGGAGATTATACCTTGTGCTCTGACATGTTTGCCTTGCCCTTAGGCGGATGTGATGTGGTTTTGGGCGCTCAATGGCTACGCACACTCGGCCCTATCTTATGGGATTTTGCCGAACTTTGGATGCAGTTTTCCAAGAATGGACACAAACACACATTGACAGGATTACAACCAGGTTCTCTCAGCATCATCAGTTCACATCGCATGGAAAAACTCCTCAAGAAGAATTCACATGGTGTCATCGCTCAGATCCATTCCATCCAGATGCAACCATCAGCGGTCTCCACTACTCCTTTGGATCTACAACAAATTCTGGATCGATACACAGGTGTCTTTGCTGAACCAGTGGGATTACCACCTTCCAGGCCAGAAGACCATCGTATTCAGCTCCTTCCTGGCAGCGCTCCTCCCAACATCAGGCCCTATCGCTACCCATTCCACCAAAAAACGGAGATTGAAATGCTCGTTCGGGACTTATTGAAGCAAGGTATTATTCGCCCAAGCACTAGTTCCTTTTCTTCTCCAGTTATTCTCGTCCGCAAAAAAGATGGATCATGGCACCTCTGCATTGACTTCCGAGCACTTAATCACCTCACCATCAAGGATAAGTTTCCAATTCCTGTTGTTGATGAACTTCTTGACGAGCTTCATGGGGCTCACTTTTTCTCCAAGTTGGATCTTCGTTCTGGGTATCATCAAATTCGGGTTCATGAGGATGATATTCCTAAAACAGCTTTCCGCACACATGATGGCCATTATGAGTTTTTGGTCATGCCCTTTGGCCTCACTAATGCCCCTTCCACATTCCAGGCCTTAATGAATAAAATATTTCGACCATAATTGCGGAAGTTCATTCTGGTATTCTTTGATGATATCCTCATCTATAGTAAAACATGGGATGAACATCTCCAACATCTAGATCTTGTCATGCAACTTTTCTCTGACCATCATCTCCATGCCAAGCAGTCTAAATGTGTTTTTGGACAAAAGGAAGTTGAGTATCTCGGGCACATTATCTCAGCACAAGGGGTTCGCGTGGATCCTGCCAAAATCGACGCCATGAACAATTGGCCACGTCCTCAGACACTCAAGAGCCTTCGTGGTTTTTTGGGGTTGACTGGCTACTACCGCAAGTTTGTCAAGGATTATGGGAAGATTGCAGCTCCATTAACTGCTCTATTGAAAAATGATGCTTTTACATGGACACCTGCTGCTCAGTGTGCATTTGACAAACTAAAACAAGCTATGTGTACTACACCTGTGCTAGCTATGCCCGATTTTTCCAAGCCCTTCACTATTGAGAGTGATGCTTGCGGCAATGGACTTGGTGCTGTTCTCCTTCAAAATGAACACCCCATTGCGTTCACCAGCAAAGCCCTTTCAGGTAAGAATTTAGCTACCTCTACCTATGAGAAGGAAATGATGGCTATTTTGCATGCAGTACAGAAGTGGCGTCCATACCTATTAGGGAATCATTTCTGCATCAAGACTGATCACCAGAGTCTGAAATATTTCTTGGACCAGCGTGTCTCCTCCCCGGCACAACAGAAATGGGTTAGCAAACTCATGGGTTATGACTATGAGATCACTTACAAGAAGGGTAAAGACAATATTGTGGCAGATGCTCTTTCTCGCACATTTGGTGCCCAAGGTTCTCTTTCAGCTATTTCTATGCCTGTTCCAAATTGGTTGCAATCTGTTCAACAGGGTTATGTCAATGACTCTTCCTTATCTCAGATCATCCAACGCTTGACCAACAACCCTTCTGCTGTACCACATTACTCTTGGGATGGTGCTTCTCTGCGATACAAGGGTCGTCCGGTGCTTCCCCAGAGCACAGATCTTCAACAGGCTATCTTCTATGAACTCCATGCTTCTCCATCGGCCGGGCACTCTGGGTTCCTCAAAACATATGAACGAGCACGGCGTAACTTCTTTTGGCAGGGCATGAAAAGGACAATTCAACAGATGGTGGCCGAATGTGATACCTGCCAGCGCAATAAGGGGGAAACAACACTCGTTCCAGGATTGCTTGAACCCTTACCCATACCTACACGGATTTGGACAGATATTTCTATGGATTTCATTGAAGGGCTCCCTAAATCTGGCGGGAAGACAGTGATTCTCGTTGTGGTTGATCGCCTCTCCAAATATAGTCATTTTTGTGCTCTCAGTCATCCCTATACAGCCTCCTCAGTTGCTCAAATTTTTATGGACCAGATCTTTCGTCTTCATGGCATCCCTTCTTCCATTGTCTCGGATCGTGATGCGACTTTCACTAGTCATTTTTGGACAGAACTATTTCGCCACACTGGCACCAAACTGAAGATGAGTTCAGGGTATCACCCACAAACAGATGGTCAGACTGAAATTGTCAATAAATGCTTGGAAACTTATCTTCGTTGCTTCACCTCAGAACAACAACATCAGTGGGCAAAGTGGCTCCCTCTTGCTGAATGGTGGTACAATACCTCTTACCACACTGCCTCTAAAATGACCCCATATGAAGCAGTCTATGGTCAAGCACCTCCAGCTCTTCTTCCATACACCCCCACCCGTTCACCAGTTCAGGAAGTTGACATGGTCCTTCGCAACCGCGATCAGATTCTTCGCATTTTACGGGACAATCTTCACATGGCAAGAAATCGCATGAAGCAACAAGCGGATCAGCACCGTTCAGAGCGCACTTTTCAAGTCGGTGATATGGTTTTTCTTCGTCTCCAGCCGTACAAACAATCCTCCTTGAAACTCAAAGGGCATCATAAGCTTGCTCCAAAGTTCTATGGGCCATATCGGATTCTTCAGAAGATTGGGTCCGTTGCTTATAAATTGGAACTTCCTCCTTCTTCCCGCATTCATCCAGTTTTTCATGTCTTGTGTTTGAAGAAAGTTCTTGGCACCAACATCAGCGGCCAAACGATTTTACCCGAACTGGATAATGAAGGATCCATCCTTTTGGAACCAGAGGCCATCCTCAATCGGCGCACACGTCAGATTCGCTCTCGCTCTATCACAGAGGTCTTAATTCAGTGGCACGGCATGCAACCAGAGGATGCTACATGGGAACCACTCCTTCAGATTCAACAACAATTTCCACATCTGAAGCTTTGAGGACAAAGCTTTTTTTAAGGGGGGGGGGATGTTAGGAACCCATATCTTTACTTTGTTAGTATGTTGTTGTTGGACGCATATGCTTGTAAGTCGTCCCGTAGTATTTGTTGATCAATAGTTTGTGTTATTGTTGTTGGCGCATATGCTTTGTAAGTCGCCCGTAGTATTGTTGATCCATAGTTTGTAACGGCCCATGGTTTCGACCCATAGTATTGGCGCCTAGAATTAGTAGATAAGTGTGTGTGGAGACCTATGAAGGCACCGTGAAGTTATTTGTATTGAGCTTGCTCAAAGGAGGTTGCCCCCTCGAAGTGGCCTGTGATCAATACAAAAGTGATTCTGAATTCTGTCATTTCTGCTATTTCGCGTATTCTTGTTAATTAATTGTTGCAGGTGCCTCACATGCATTTCTCATCCGGAGGCCCCTAGGCGTGCATGGCCACTGTGGATAGGTCCACAATGGCCACATGGACCTGTGGGAGCCGACGCAATCCAATTCCGCTCGCCGGTTTGGGTTCCGTGGGCCCGGGTCAATTCCTCCAGGTGTCCCTGAATGACCCTGGGGTGCTCTACTAGAATGCCCATAGCACCCGAACCGTGGCTCGATTCACACATCTGTCGATTCTGGTGGGTCTAGGATGCTGGGTTTCAGCTAGGGGACCCCCCACAACGTCCCTCGAAGACCCGGAAGCTGTCCCAGCAAGCCATCTTCGGAGATGGCTTGTTAGCATAGCTTTCGAGTTTTCGGGGGACACTCTGGGGGGTCCCCTAGATGAAACCCGACATCCCGGACCCACCAGAATCGACGGATTCATGAACCGAGCCACGGTTCGGGTGCTACGGGAATTCTAGTCGAGCACCCCAGGGCCGTTCAAGGACACTTGGAGGAATTTCTCTAGGGCCACGGAACCCAAACCGACGGGAGGACTTGGATTCCGTCACCTCCCATAGGTCCATGTGGCCATTGTGGGCCTGTCCACGGTGGCCACGCATGCTCGAGGACCTCCGGACGAGAAATGCACCCCTTGAGCGAATTTGGAATGGCCATCACTGAGCAAAACCCTAGCTCTAGAGATGGCCCATTGGCACCCCTTTTGGGTCTTCGGGGGACACTGTGGGGGGTCCCCTAGCTGAAATCCGTCGTCCTAGACCCAGCGGAATCGATGGATTCGCGAACCGAGCCATGGTTCGGGTGCTACATGCATTCTAGTTGGGCACCCCTGGGCCGTTCAGGGACACCTTGGCCCAATTAACTTGGCCCATTGACTTGGCCCAATTACTCGTGGATGCAGGCTGGAGAAACTTTAGAGAGCCTCATACCCTAATGATCTTTCCACCTTCATCAACTAGGGGAATATTCTTGCAAAGACTAGTAAGCTCTTTGGGCTAGACATAGTTATTTGCAGATGAATAGTGCAAAAAATGTGTAGTGCTGATAACAAGTTTACTGTCTGTTGAATCTAATACTACATCTAGGAGCCGCTCAACAAACTTTGAGATAGAAAGCTCTGTAATTTTAGGATACTGATTCAACCACTCATACAGTTTCTCACCTTCTCGAGGATCTAAATTTATAACTACCTTCTGGGTAGATTTAGGCATTCTCGAGGATCTAAATTTATAATTTCCTTCTGGGTAGATTCAGGCATGGAATAATATTTGGCGGCACTTCCAAGCTCCCCAGACCATTTGGTTGGCCACAATATGTGCGACTCCTTTGACGAAAGATAAATTCTGGTGTGGACGGCATCATTTGATACACTATCCAAATCAATGTTGTTGGAAGAGCTTACATATTTCAACAAAGGAATGTTTTGCAGGTGACTTGAAAATCCCTTCCAATTTTCAGCAATAAAACAAAGAAGTTCAACGTAAAGATTTTCAGGAAAGCTTGTCAACCAATCAGACAACCGAATACAGGGAGATAACCACACCCAGAAAATTCAAGCTATTATAAAACTCTTGTTTATCAAGATAAGGATGGACTATGTGTGCATTACGAGGAATATGAAAGGGAAGGTACCTATAGACCCAAGTTTTCAATGATAGAGGTGAATTACCACTTACAAAAGCACAAAATGCTGAACAAAGGGCTAATGGAACACAACGAAGGATTCCCTGGTTCCACTTGTTATTGAAAATGATACTTTCTCTTAACGAAACCAGTAAAAAATATGCCTGTATTATAAATGGAAATCCTGTTATAATTTTCGTCGGAAGAAACGCATAGATACCTACAACCGCCATATTTCCTTCTGTAAGTCGCTTGCCCACCGAAGTGTGCAATTTTTGCACACGGGGGTGAACTATGCAAAATCATCCGTTGGGCACTTACGTGGCCATTGTGGACCTGTCCATAATGGCCACACACACCCGGGGGCCTCCAGATAAGAAATGCTCCCCTTTAGCGAATTTGGAATGGCCCTCACTGAGCAAAACCCTAGCTTCGAAGATGGCTCATTGGTACCACTTCCAGGTCTTAGGGGGACGTTGTGGGGGGTCCCCTAGCTGAAACCCGGCGTCTCGGAACCGACGGATTCGCGAAATGAGCCACGGTTCGGGTGCTATGGGCATTCTAGTTGGGCACGACGGGGCCATTCAGGGACACTTGGAGGATTTTCCCCAAGGCCACGGAACCCAACCCGGCGAGAGGACTTGGATTCTGTTTCCTCCCACAAGTCCACATGGCCATTGTGGACCTATCCACGGTGGCCACGAACGCCCGGGGGACTCCGGACGAGAAATGGCCCCCTTGAGCAAATTTGGAATGGCCCTCACTAAGCAAAACCATAGCTCCGAATATGGCTTGTTGGCACCGCTTCCGGGTCTTTGGGGGACGCTGTGGGGGGTCCCCTAGTTGAAACCCGGCGTCCCAGACCCACCAAAATTGATGAATTCATGAACTCAGCCATGGTTTGGGTGCTACGGGAATTCTAGTCAGGCACCCTAGGGCCGTTAAGGGACACTTGGAGGAATTTCCCCAGGGCCACGAAACCCAAACCGGCGAGAGGACTTGGATTCCGTTGCCTCCCACAGGTCCACATGGCCATTGTGGACTTGTCCACGGTGCCCATGCATGCCCGAGGGCTTCCGGACGAGAAATGACCCCCTTGAGAAAATTTGCATGGCCCTCACATTGGGGTCAACTTTGGAAAATTGTCCACCGGGCACTTATGGCTAGTGTTCCCAGTCGGAACCTTCCTAGACACACCTGCAGGACTCCCTGAAACCAGGTTTTGCTACACGGTTTGACTTCTATGCCCCCAGTAGGTATCCAGTAGGTGTCCCTGAAGACCTTTTGGATGCGAGACGAAATGAACCATAGAATGACGACCGTGGCTGGGATTGACAAACCGTCAACTTTGTTGGATTTGGGACACCAGGATAGTGCCAGGGGTGTCCCTATCCTCTAGTCCCATGGCCCCGGTGCCATCTTGTACGTCCATCTTGGAAACTAGGGTTTTGCTCAGTGAGGGAGTGCAATTTTTGCACATGGGGGTCAACTCTGCAAAATCATCCACTGGGAACTTAAGGCTAGCGTTCCCAGCTGGAACCTGCCTATACACACCTACAGGATTCCTTGGAACCCTGTTTTGCTACACGGTTGGACTTCTATGCCCCCGATAGGTATTCAACAGGTGTCCCTAAAGGCCTTTTGGATGTGAGAGGGAACGAGCCATAAAATGATGACCGTGGCTCTGATCGACGAACCGTCGACTCCGTTGGATTCAAGACGGCGGGATAGTGCTAGGGGTGCCCCTCTCTTTGGGTCCTGTGGCCCCAGTTCCATCTTGTACATCCATCTTGGAAACTAAGGTTTTGCTCAGTGAGGGAGTGTGCAATTTTTGCACATGAGAGTCAACTCTGCAAAATCATCCACCAGGCACTTACGGCTAGCATTCCCAGCTGGAACTTTCCTAGACACACCTGCAGGACTCCCCGGAACATGGTTTTGCTGCACAGTTGGACTTCTATGCCCCTGGCAGGTATCAAGCAGGTGTCCTTGAAGGCCTTTTGGATGTGAGACGGAACGAGCCATAGAATGACGACCATGGCTTTGATCGACGAACCGTAGAATCCGTTGGATTTAGGACGTCGGGATAGTGCTAGGGGTGCCTCTCTCCTATGGTCTCGTTGCCCGGATACCATCTTTTACGTCCATCTTGGAAACTAGGGTTTTGCTCAGTGAGGGAGTGTGCAATTTTTGCACACAGGGTTAAACTCTGGAAAATCATCCCTCGGGCACTTACAGCTAGCATTCCCAACCAGAAATTGCCTAGACACACCTGCAGGACTCCCCGGAAGCTAGTTTTGTTGCACGGTTGGAGTTCTATGCTCCCGACAGGTGTCCCTGAAGGCCTTTTGGATGCGAGACGGAACGAGCCATAGAATGACGACTGTGGCTCTGATCCACGAACCATCAACTCCATTGGATTCCGGACGACAGGATAGTTCTAGGGTGCCCCTCTTTTCCCATCCTGTGGCCCCGGTGCCATCTTGTATGCCCATGTTGGAAACTAGGGTTTTGCTTAGTGAGGGAGTGTGCAATTTTTGTACAAGGGGGTCAACTCTACAAAATTGTCTGTCGGGCACTTACGGCTAGCATTCCCAGCTGGAACCTACCTAGACACACCTGCAGGACTCCTCGAGACCCAGTTTTGCTGCACGTTTGGATTTCTATGCACTTGGCAGGTATCCAACAGGTGTCCCTGAAGGCCTTTTGGATGCGAGATGGAACGAGCCATAGAATGACGACCGTGGCTCCGATTGACGAACCATCGACTCCGTTGGATTTAGGACACCGGGATAGTGCCAGGGGTGCCCCTCACCTTCGGTCCCATGGCCCCGATGCCATCTTGTACATCCATCTTGGAAACTAGGGTTTTGCTTAGTGAGGGAGTAAGCAATTTTTGCACACGGGGGTCAACTCTGCAAAATCGTCCACTGGGCACATATGATGATGATGATGGTGATGATGATGAAGACGTTGATGATAATTGTGATGGTGATGGTGATGGTGATGAAGATGATGATGATGGAGAAGCTGATGATAATGGAGATGTTGATGAGAAACCTAGAGTTAGAGTTAATGATGATGATGGATATGGTGGTGATGATGAAGACATTGATGATGATGGTGATGGTGATGGTGACGGTGATGGTGATGGTGACGGTGATGGTGATGGTGATGGTGAGGATGAAGAAGATGGCTTAGTGCTAGGGATTGGGTGAGGGTTAGGGCTAGATTTATAGAAGGAAATTGAATTAGGGTTAGAGTTAGAGTTAATGATGATGATGAAGATGGTGGTGATGATGAAGACGTTCATGGTGATGGTGATGATGAAGAAGATGGCTTAGTGCTAGGGTTTGGGTGAGGGTTAGGGCTAGAGTTATAGAAGGAAATTGAATTTGGGTTAGAGTTATAGTTAACAATGATGATGAAGATGGTGTTGATGATGAAGACATGATGATGATGGTGACGTTGACGGTGATGGTGATGGTGATGGTGAGGATGAAGAAGATGGCTTAGTGCTAGGGTTTGGATGAGGGTTAGGGCTAGAGTTATAGAAGGAAATTGAATTAGGGTTAGAGTTAGAGTTAATGATGATGATGAAGATGGTGGTGTTGATGAAGACGTTGATCGTGATGGTGATGGTGATGGTGAGGATGAAGAAGATGGCTTAGTGCTATGGTTTGGGTGAGGGCTAGGGCTAGAGTTATAGAAGGAAATTGACTTAGCGTTAGAGTTAGAGTTAATGATGATGATGAAGATGGTGGTGATGATGAAGATGTTGACGGCGATGGTGATGATGAAGAAGATGGTTTAGTGCCAGGGTTTGGGTGAGGGTTAGGGCTAGGGCTAGAGTTGTAGAATGAAATTGAATTAGGGTTTGAGTTAGAGTTAACAATGATGATGAATATGGTGATGATGATGAAGACATGATGATGATGGTGATGGTGATGGTGATGGTGATGGTGAAGGTGAGTATGAAGAGGATGGTTTAGTGCTAGGGTTTGGGTGAGGGTTAGGGCTAGAGTTATAGAAGGAAATTGAATTAGGGTTAGAGTTAGAGATGAAGATGGTGGTGATGATGAAGACATTGATGATGATGGTGATGGTGATGGTGAGGATGAAGAAGATGGTTTAGTGCTAGGGTTTGGGTATCCTAAGAGTGTAAGACTCTAACTCCAGAGCGCCTTGTTTGCATGGATAAATGGGCCAACTAGGTGCACCTGTACTGGGATTATCTAAGGCATGCAAGCATGTATCCTCCTAGAGATCTGCCCCCCTTAACTTAGACTATAATCCTCACGTATGAGTGCCAAGGGAACTGCACTGTCTCACTGTGGATGCAAAACTAAATAAAACAAAAAATGCAGAATTAGAACTGAACTGCTAATTTAGGAAAAACATCTAAACTGGAAATTAATGGAGGATGGCGCATGCATGCACTCCCTCTCTCTCTCATCCATAAATTCTAGTGCATCCTATTACATCTTGTTTTCACACCTAAGTGGAAAAGTCCTAATCCTCTAATGATACAAGTGCGACTTCCAAAGATGATTGCCACTGTCACCTCAACAAAGATTTTCCCAAGTTTTAGGCCTACTTTAAAGGCCAAGGGAGGCTTCTAGATCAAGGTTGGAGAAAAGGTCTTAGGATTTCAAACTTGTTTGAAGATTAAGATGTGTTTTCCATTAAGTTAAAGTCCCATATGAGTGCTTAATTCAGAAAGTTGCAAGTGAATTAATCAAATAGACACCTTTCATAAATAAATATTTTCTCATGTGTAAAATGAAAGATCATTCATGGATAAATAAAGATATTCACAAAACTTACATCAACAATGAACCATAATGTTGTAGAATCAAAATTCACATTAAAACATGTTGGCTTATTTCCCAAAATCATCCACAAATGATATTATCTAATAATGCCAAGGTTATAGTTATTAGTTTACGAGTGATTATTGAATGAGACCCTCTTGGAGAGAGTAAAATCTTTGCAAAAGGGTTTCACCCAATCTATTAAGGGTCCAACTAGGTTGTAGTGATTTGAATCACTTGAATAAACATGGATGAAATCTGATCTTCACAAACTTAATTAACTAAATGTTTTTCCATATGATCCATGAGCATATAAATATAAAAAGATGTGCTGGAAATAAAATCAGTAAACCACTTGCACAGGTTCGGTAACTTTTAGAATGTAAATGATTAGATGATTGTAAACATTCATTCAATAAAGCATAAACATTTAGGATATGTTGTGTGTAATTGCTTAAGACAAATTTGTGAAATAATAACCATTCAAATAACATGCAATTAACACTATGATCCATAGATGAGAGTTGTGAATTGTGATAGACTAGTCATTATATATGTGGTGAGGGTCCTATTTCAAATGGATTAATTTAGGATAATCAAATTATTTTAGGTGTTGTATATGAAGTGGTTATGGACCTAGTAAGTCCAAGGGTGAATCCTATAGATCTCGAGGATGGAAGGGTTGTTTTGGAAAAGGATGGTAGTTGGTTGAAGGTTAGAGATGGAGGATACAATTCTTTAAAGCATGTTGATAATGATAAAGGTGAAGCCAACAAAGGGATGCATGTAAATGATGTTGGTAGTGTCAAAATGAAGAGTAAGAAGTGTGTAAAACATAAAATCTCTCTTATGAGATTGGTCCTAGGAAAGGATATCAAAATGCATGAGGTGGTGGGAAAGGATTCCCATGCTCTTGTTGGAAGATTTCATGGTAAAAAGGTGGGGGAGTTGTATCTAAGGGTGTAGTTATAGGAAAGATGGGATCTTAGGCTTGGGTACATTCCTAATTTATTTATATCAACTACAAGTTACCTAGGGTTTCTTTTCATATATCAAGAGGATTTTCAGAAATATTTTGGCCCATGATTGGAAGTGGGAGATGATTTTTCTTATGCTATATATATTTTTTGTAGCCCTAAAGTCACAACACTTTGTAATGTAAATATCACTCCTTAGTTTGCTTGGTTAGGTATGTTATTGCTGAAAGGAAAAGATGCAAGACCCATTCAAATACAAGCGACTCATATTGAGGTCACTTGGTGTCTAGAAATAACATCTATATGTATGTGAGAACTTTTCCATAACATTCTTATCGAAGAAAAAATCATGTATGCAAAAATGTAATCAAAGACAAATTCATATACACAAGTATAGATCCATCTATTAATATGCAAAAATGATCCAATCATGTACAGTTTTTGGAAAAATGGAACATCGTTCCTAGCGTCTATATAATGGAAACTTGTACCCCATACAAAAAAAGGCAACTCATTCCCTATACAAAATATGGAAACTCGTGCCGAAAATGCCACATCGTGGCTAGTGTACATAGGAGGGTCTCTCAATCCTCCTGCCCACCCTCAGAGCTCCTAGGTGCATCTCCAAAATCAATCTTACTCTTGTTCGTGCTAGAGGAAGCTAGGTCCTTCCAGCATCTTTGAGCACGTCCCCCTGAGCCATGAAACGAAAACAATATTATGTAAAATTTTCCTGTCAATTATACAAGTATAAAACATAATTTCAAAATAAAAATAGTTTTCAAATCTTGGATAACTCACCACATGTGAGACTGTAAGTCATGAAGGGGTCTCCCTCCTCCATGATCCAAGTCTCTCAGAAATGCCACACTACAACATTTAGAACAATCAGATCAATGCTGAAACTAGATGCATATAGTAATTTCCATTAAAATTGAACAAGATTTTGATAAACTAGTCAATCTCACCATGAACAAAATCGGCTGGTCTTCGGGGGTGGCGGATGGAGCAGTCGGTTGGACATCTTTCTTCGATGCTAGTTTTGATGGTAAAGGGGAGGATGTAGCCACATCAACGGTGGCTACACCACTGAGGGGAATAGTGGAAGAAGGGGGGGTGGCAGGAGGAGGCATGGACTGGGGTGGGAGAAGTGGAGATGGACGTCTAGGGCTATAAACCCCAACTGGCTGTAGTATGGATCGGGGCACCCTAGAAGGGGAAGTGAGTGTGGTGGGGGAATGTTGGGGGGAGTGAGTTCTGTGTTGCGGTAGAGGGATGGGTGACTGTGGATGGTTGGTGTGCCGTGGTCAGATGGGGGAGGGTGGGAACATGGGAAACTGATACGGAGGTGGAGCTAGATATGATACATAAGGGGGAGTTGGATGGAATTGTGGTGCTATATAGGAGGGGGGGTGCTGGATGGAAGGGGTTGGGGAATGGGGCATGTATGCCAGGGGATACAACTGGAATATAGGGTGGCCAAATGGTCAGGGAGGGAGGAATAATGGCACTGGCAGGCCGAGGTGCTCGCACCTGCATACACATTTATAACCTCAAAGTTTAAAATACAAAAATATAAATATACACGGACAAGTCATCGTATTTTAAATTAAATTTATGCTTTAATACACACGATACTTGCGCACAGGGAGAACTGTTGGTCTGCGGTGGCGGTGGCTAGTTGTTGGAGCCCGCAAACCCCTGTGCGAACACTACAATTTTTAGACTGAATTTATAAAAACAATATTAGCAATATTAAACACAATGCAAATGAGAATGACAACGATGGTACTTAAAAAACATGACTACAATTAATTTATATTCAAGTTATATGATATTCAATATTCTGAAAGGATAAAAGGTGGCATGGCATGAAATTAAAATTAAATAAGGTGAGAGGGCATAGAAGGTGACATGGTGATCTTTTTCTTTTCTAGAGTCATCCCCATGAGTAGGTGAGCTTTTCCTTTGGCCCTAGATAGATGTGCAGTGCCTCATAATTGAATGGAATTCATGTCCATTTACAAATTTGAATTGGAAACCTATGTAATGTGTTTGGGTTCTTGATGAAGAGTTCCTAGGTTTTGATGTCTTCTTATAGATTTGTAGTTTCCTACAAGCTTGATTCACCCAGTGGAAAAGTATTTGCATCCCTAGAGTGAGGATCTTGAGTCCCTTTATTTCCATAACATTTACATCATCAAATAAAATGGCATCTCCTTGTTTAAATTTGCAAAGAGGTGCTAAATAGCAGTTAAGTTAGTGTGCATGATATTTTATACACTTTAGAGTGTTGATCGTTAGAAAAAGGAAGAAAGAGAAATCCTTTTCATGATTAACTTACTTACAAACTTGAATGTGCCATGTTCTTTTTCATTGAATGAGTAATTATGTGTTCTTGATTGAATAGCTATGTTGTCAGAATGATATCACTTGATTGAAATCAAAGAAATCTTGAGTGAAATGAGTTAAATGAGTATTCTTGATGCCAAATGATTTACCAAGTTGTATTTGAATCAAGATAATAGCAAGGCCCCATAGACCATATTTGTAAGATTATCGCTCTTCCTTATGGGCCTTACATCATTTTCAAAAACTTTAGTGACAATACATGTGATAAGTTGTTTTACGTTTTTTATATGTCTTTCCTAATAGCATGTTCTAGGAGTAGTAGTACGATTACTTTCAGTCTCAAGTATTAGAATAAATTGGAAATCCCGTGATAATAAACTAGGGTAATAAGGACATGAGAAACATCGGGTTCTTGAATTTCTAGAAGCTTGGCCACTATGATTCTCTTTTTCTCGAGAGTTTTGCACAATGCAGTGAAAGTTCATAGCAATAAATAGTTTTCCTATCGGTCTCGGTGGATGCGAAAGTAACAAGTACAACATCTCAGTGAACTCAATTGATGCAACAAAGTTAGCAGAAGCATAGAAGTGATTTGACCACCTTTACCATTAAAAGAACCTATTAGTAGAATACGAGGGAAAGTGATAATTACCATGGTAATATATTCTCAAAGTTTAAGCTTGAAGAACACATGGCATAAGGTCATGGCAACAAAGGTTGATTTGGTGGACAAAGTGATGGGCATTGGAGCAATTGGCACACCTATTGAGCCAAGAGTCAAATGACCCATACTATGGTAATTTGAAGATGATTTGGACAAGGAAAGTACATGGCAAAGATAACTTGGATGACATGGTGACAAATGGAAAAGAAACAATAACACACATGGCATTGGTCAAGCACAAGAAGAGAAAGCAAGCATTGGATGGTAGTCTGAGGATGAAGGACACTGCGGGCATCACCAAAACCCCAGCTGTGGGCTCATCATTGGTCAAGTAAGAATGAAATATTTTGGAAATTTCTCTCCCATTTGTATAATCATTAGAAGTCTAGGATACCTAAAGTGAACATGGACAAATGTTTATAGTTTTCTTAGGTTTTCATGTTTTATAAGGTTTTAAACTTTTTTTGGGTGGGATTATACGAATTTATAGCTCTCAAATAAATTATACAATATTATAAACAGAACTATAAAATACGATGATAATATGGTAATTACTCAATGCTAATTAATTTGTAATTACTGAACACAAATTACTCGTAACTGGATCTAATTATTCAAAGTAAAGAAGTTACCTATGTGTATGGTGCCGCAATCTCCTCTGCTGCCGCCATGGCTCCATCGAGGTCAAAGGAACCGACGTCCTCCCACCTGGGGGATGGAGACCCAACACTGAATAACTGAACATTAAAACAAATAAATTCAAAAATGTGTAATTCAAAGTTAAATATATTAAACAATACGATATCAAATAAAATACAACAAATACTTGAACATTAAATAAAACAATAGCAAACCTGATCCATGAAGCTCCCTTTGGCATGCTGCTGTGTATCACCATGGCAAGAATGACCACAGTGAGAACAATGATGTGCCATTTTTCCAGCAGAACTAGAAGGCCCCGCCTGGGTTCCACCTATACCCAGTAGGTCTCAGCCACCACCCATAGACTGTGCAGCTGTCTGTGTCTCATTGATGTCCTCCCGGTTCTGGGAAGACATGGCCACAAATTTGGTATGTCTAATCAATTCATGTGTGGCACGTCTGACGGAGTCATGAATCTCATCTAGACCGCTACCAAACCCGGGTGGCTGAGAAGAGGGGTTTGGATCTCTCCTAGGTGCAAGAGGTCCTCTAAGTGGGTTGTAGTGCGCTTGAGGTTGATTTTGGGCAGAGCCAAGACCGACACCCTGAAACTCAGTGATGCCAAAATAGTTGACATGGTACCCTAGCTCAAACTCAGCCCACAATTTCTGAAGGAAATACTGTGGGATCTCCAAATTGTTGCACGGGGGCCTGTCAAACACCATGAACCACCTCTTTCTCTAGTTATCTCTCCATGGCTGGTAAATGCACCAGTCCATGCAAACCCGATCCCTCATCACAGTTGGAGGCTTTCCCATTGAGGGAACTATGAACTTGCTATACAACTGGGCTTTGGTGATGTTGAGGTATTTTATCTGCTCTTTGGACAACCTAGTGGAGTAGTGTTCCATCATTTGAGCCCTGTATTGGCTCAAGTTTGTTATCTCACTGTGTGCAATATTGATTGATTCAATAATGTTTTGAAGTGATGAAGCCAAGGAAACCCGAGAGGGTTCCTTGGTACTGTTCAATTCATTACTTAGTCCCCTCAATTGATTTAAGTCTTGGTGTAGTTGATCTTCGGGGTTTTCATTCGGTTCATTGTCCGTTCCCCTATTGTCTTCTAGAGATCGGGTCTCATTGGTTTCATCGGATGGTTCAGGTGTGTCTGACATCTTGTTAGGTGTAGATGGCCTGCAATTAAATTTCCTTGGTTTTTTAATGGATTGTAATTTTTTTTTAAAAATTAAAATTAAAATGGAAAACAAACAAAAAAACAAAAATAAACACAAATTTGTGCTTTGAGGAGCACATACCTGGAGAAATGGAAGGCACTGTGGTGTAGGGGTGATTGCTTGATGTTGAGGACGATTTGGGTGCATGAAGACACGTTCGCGGGGTTGCACAGTGTGCTCGCGGGTTGGAGAATGGGCTCACGGGTCTGTCGAAAATGACAAACCCATGAGCTCTATTTTTTTTATAAAAAAATAGAGGCGAGCACGCACCACTGACGCATGCACGCCATTTTGTGCGTATGCATCAAAGGCATGTGCGTGCCCCTTTTGTCCACGTGGGCTGAACCACGTGGACGTTTGGCATTGCCGAAGCAGCGACGTGTGCGTGCCTTTGGAGGCGCGTGCACGCCGTTTTATTTTTTCTGCTCACGCACTATTGTTGCGGTTATTTTGGGTACCAGCTTTATGTGGGTACCCCTATATATTATAGAGAAATAATGGAAACCCTACACATCCAAAAACCTAACCCTAGGAGGTGAAACACCAGAATATGGGCCTCGTTGGGTAACTTGGTACATCAATTTCCCGGGGTCGTAACTTTGGCATACTACCTCCGTTTGACACACATGATACATCGTTGGAAATATCTATTTGAGGACTACATCCATTTATAGAAAACATTAAGACTAGAATGGGCTCATATTTTCCTAACAATTCGATGCCGAAAAAATGTTGTTTAGGGCCTCAAAATGGCTCCGAAAGTTTAGGACCCGAAAATTGCCAAAAATAGTAAATTGTGCTACAATTAAGGAATTTGAAGAAACTGAAGAAACAATGGTGGGGGTCCAAGTGGAATAGGCGGGTGGACACCAATATACTCTTGGATCACCATATAATTTCTAATATAGATTTAAATTCCATTCAAAACCACTTGCATATCAAGTGAGGGTGGCATAAATATGCCATGGACTGGTTAAACCATTGTAGGATTAACGAAAATGCTACTTTGCAAAATATCGATAACATTAAAAATATTATTTCATGTAAGTGTAAAGAGAAAATGTGGTGTGTAAATAATTTAGAGGTTAAATTAAAATTGAGATACTATAAGGAGGTCATTAACCCTAATATGGAATCTTCAAAATTATATCTTTGTTTTAACTAGTTCAAAGAAGAAAATAAATATTGTTAAGATAAGAATGAACCCTCATGAGCGCCATAGTGAAACAAGGCATTGGAAAATCTCTAAAACATTGTGGGCTAAAAGGATTTTCCATCTCTACAGGACTATGAGCATTGAGGATGAAAATCACTTTCTCTTATAATTCCTTGCATACACCCACATTAGATCTCACTTTCCTAATATTTGCTACAATACAGGCCCTTTTGTAACCTTTTAACTCCTCTAAAATAAGGTTACATTTTATTTATATTCTAGATTATGCTTTCTCTCTGAATCTTAATCATTACCAGTTATGCTCTTCAAATAAGTAGTGATTAAGTTTCTTTAAACCAAATGTAGAAGAAATGCACAACTAATAAAAACAAATGTATGTTGTACTAGTAGCAGAGAATGAAGATGTCTAGTTGTTTCTCTCCTAGTGCAAGAAACATTGCCAACTGTTGTTCTTCAAGAAACAGAACTCATACTATCAATCACAATAGATATAGAGATAAATGGACCTCCCTTTCAAACCACCAAAAAATATAGGTAACTTTCTACTTTTCTTGAAGGAAAGGGATTCTTAGTAGTAAAAACCTAATTGGAATAAGTGATAGTAATTTTATGAAATGGTTGGAGTCTCAATCCACACTTGAGCATGGTGATTCTCATGGGCATGTATTCTTAACCTATCATGTCCAGTGTATGGTAATGACTAAGAATTTCCTAGCCCTATTCTATAAATGATAGATGTGTATTGAGAGAGGTTGTTGGAGTATCGAATCCACACCTGATAACCTGTGATTTCCCTAACAATGTTTCAAGTGTGGATTGACACTCCAACGACCTAGATTCTATACTAATTATAGATTTTATGGGAAGTTTTATTTTTCAACCTAGATGTGCATTAGTGTTTTGACCTATGAAGCCTATTATATGGATCGTGCAATAAAATTTTACACCCCTTTTTGAGATGAGACATATTAGGAAAATTGAGGTTAGTAATGTTACATTATATTGCATTGCTAGAAAATTTGTAGTTTACATGTGTGTATTGCAATTTTATATTGTGTGTCCTTTCTTGGGAATTTTTGTAGAGGCATTTGAACTAAGATCTAGATCAATACCTAACACTTGACTATTTAACTTAGCCACTAGGATTTAGTTTGCATCAATTGACTTCTGCATAGTTGGAAAATTCCATTTTCATTGTTTTTTGTGTATGTAGCTTGTAGTAAGTGGAACTGTCCATATTCCTCGATATTGAGGGTTGGACAGTGACAATGATAAGATGCCAAGTTAGGATTTACTTTACTAATATTTAATAAATAAAAAGATGTGTATATAGAGTGTCAAAGTTCTTGAAGGAACACGCAAAAGTAAAAATGGTTTTCTAAGATATCTTCATGTAGAAGATGGTACAATGTATGTTGTAATGGGGTCAAATATGAGGCAGGGGCATATGCTATACCGCATGAATTGTGGTCCCCCAGGGAACTGTTACTGAATGCAGGCACTTGCAACATACTTATTCATCAACAAGTTCAAAATTTGAAAGTAGAAGAGGAACAAGAAACATGTTTTGGTATTCTAGTGTTGAACTATTATGGTTTGGATGGTAGGGTTCCCTAATATTTTATGGATTTGATCTTTTTGAGCATTCTATTGAAATTTTTAATCATATGAATAGCTTAAATTTTCAGCATGAGCCCATTGTTTTACTGCATATGTTTTAATTTTACATTGATCCGAATATTAATGGCTGTTTTGAGTATATTGTGACAATTTGATCATATTTATGTGTTTCTTCATGCCAACATAAAAGTGTATGACATTTAGATTAGATCAATTTATAGCTTTGTGTTTTTTGGATCTCAGAACCGAAAGTACAATAGGCCATGATAGAACCTAGGAACCTAAGTAGATAGAGGAGAACCATGTCTAACCAACTTAAAATCAAAATGAAAGATATATGAAGTTTGAGAAGGGGATTTTCCTTGGCACTTTGTGAACTCCACTTTATGTGACCATTTTCCCAATCTTCTTGAAATGGTGCTCATGCTTCTTCTTCAACTTCAACCACACAAAGCCCATTTCCTTCACATACCCACTTTCTTCAAGCTAGTCAAGGGTTAGAAAACCCTTGGGAAGACCTAACTCTGTAAGCAATTCCATGTACAATAGGCCACGATAGAACCTAGGAACCTAAGTAGATAGAGGAGAACCACGTCTAACCAACTTAAAATCAAAATGAAAGATATATGAAGTTTGAGAAGGGGATTTTCCTTGGCACTTTGTGAAATCCACTTTATTTGACCATTTTCCCAATCTTCTTGAAATGGTGCTCATGCTTCTTCTTCAACTTTAACCACACAAAGCCCATTTCCTTCACATACCCACTTTCTTCAAGCTAGTTAAGGGTTAGAAAACCCTTGGGAAGACCTAACTCTGTAAGCAATTCCATGGATTTCTACATGCATATTTTTCTCCCATGATAGATTTCTTCCTCAGCTCTCTGATCATTGGCAAGTTGAAGAGCCGTCCTCTTTCTTTTGTTCTACAGTAGCTCTATAGTGCTCTTAATATATTGAGAAATATGCATGGTCCAAAGCCTTAAATAGTTGAAAATTGGGTCAATTGGACATCTATAAACATCCCCATGATGAAAACATATGAATTCGGTTATTAGTGCAAGTCAATTGGACAATCATTAGGAAGATAGAAAGGATAATCAATAAGGGCGTTTTCCTAGCAATTCCCTTTTCTTGGCCTCTGCACTCTAAAGCATCCCTATTTTGAAGGCTTGAAAATGGCGTATGCTCCCTTCCCACTCTTAAGCTTAAACAAAGGGTTACAAGTACTTCGAATATTATCTTTTTGCTTGTTTTCAATTTATTATGTAGGAATTTTTAATGTTCAAAAATCTATGTTCCAAAGTGGAATTTAAATCTTTTGGAAAGATAACCTATTATCTTATGAAAAATTTGTTGTTTACAGGTTTTCTTGACACTTTAGGATCAGGCATGTTATGTGGGGATCCTAATATGAAGAGTTTTAGGGATGTATGCTCTGAGCATCATTTAGAGAAAGGACAAGGGGTCCTTGGGAAAACATTTGAATCAAACCAATCATACTCTTCAAATGAATCATGTGAAGAATTATAATGTAATTGATTACCCCTTTTTGTATTATGCATGCATTTTTAACTTTGGTGTTGTAGTCGTTATCTGTTTACGAAGCACTGCCACTGGGAATGATGACTATGTTTTATATTTTTTTCCTTCCAAACAATGGTAAACACAGTTCCGAACATCAAATCTTGTTGAACAAATGGTCAAATACAATGCAATGAGTATCTAGAATTTTGAGAATAGTAAGTGATGACGAACTGAAGAAAGGTGGAAATCAAGATCATGATTATGCACAGAATGACTATACAAATTTTCCATCAATTACCATGTTGTCGTCAACCACCAAGCAGCCGTTGTATAGACATTAAGACTTCTATTTTTAGAGATGTCGACTATGTCAACCCTCTCTCCCATTGTAAACTTATAAATAGACGTCTCCTTTGGAGAAACGCAGAAGAAAAATAGACGATATGTAGCATAGTAGACATAGGCATTTACGATATCAAGTAATTCATAGAAACACTGTATAATTTTCTCAGTTAATGGAAGCTCCTGAATTTTATTGTTAATATTCTGTTGTCGGTGACTAAGTTGATTTAGTTCCAATATCTAATTGCTGGGAAGGGCCCTTCATCAACTGGAGGTTTTTATGTATAGTTTTGTATTTTCCTTTCTGCAAGTAAATAGTTCATTTTCCAGTACATGTAATTAATTATGTTTTCCTGTATATGTCATTTCCTTATTTTTTTGTAATCTGTATTTTGTTGCTAACTTAATTTACTTTTCCAAAATTGATAATGGTTGACCAAGCATAGTGTTTATAGTTTGCTTTCAATCCTTTGCAATTAGATAGAGTTTAGTTAGTTGTTGTTTCAGGTTTAGTTTATAGCTAGAATTAATCCTATTAGTTCTTTTCCTATAGCTGTCGGTCAACCTTATGAATATCTCAGTTTTGTTTGATTAGGCCATAGAAATAGTTTATTTCTTTAAACAATGATTAGAATAGGTTATCTCTTTCTATCTTAGCTTCTCAATAGTCTTCTGGATGACTTCTTTGCACTGTAGGATCATATGCATCAGCCAGCTGGTAGTTAAGATCATCCAAACTGCTTCTTTCCTTAGTTTAAATCGTTTTCCTGCATCCGGACTGTCATTCGGACAATCATCCGGATCGTCATTCGGACTTTCATCCTTTCCACATTGTTTTATGCTTATTAAGAATTCAGTTTCTTAGGCTTTTGAACTGTAATGTTTCTTGCTTTTAATTAGCATTCTTAACTGTAATTGAGATTTTGTTTTACATTACAAAGAGTTTAATTAAGTTTTGTCATTGTTCTTAGTTTCCATTTCATCTCCCTTAACTTTGCTTTAACTGTCTTTTCCAAGTTATGTCTTTCATGTTTGATTTGCCAATAGGTTACTGTTCTAGAATCTATCAGTTTTATTCTTAGTATAATTTATTGTATGTTCTTAAGGTTTATTTCAGATTAGAGCTAATAATTTCATTCTCCAAGTTATCTCAGTTTTGATAGTTTCTTCATTAACGCACAGGATCAGTTTCCCATTCATACAGATAATAAATATGTTCATAAAATAGAGTTTGGTTCATAAATAAATATATTTATCAAGTTTTCTACTTGCTTCTATAATAAATATCTTTATCAAGTTTTCTACTTGCTTCCAAATCAAATTCAGTTCAATTAAATATCTTTATTAAGTTTTCTACTTGCTTCTAGATTTCATTAGTTTTACATCATTTTTATTATGAATAGAAGATAGATCACAATTTTTAAGGTTAATTTTAATTGGTCTCTTTGTAGTTTACATCTCTTTGTAGAAATTAGATTAGATTTACTTCCATTTTGTTTTGCTGTTACATTTGAAAGTCATTACGATACATTCACCCTAGTTCCTATCACAATTGACGTACAACATCAAGGAGAATGTAATTAGATACTTTAGTGTAGTTTTGGTGTTAACTGAATGCATAAGTAGTTGTTGAATTCACTAAGTAGTTTGTAGTTTTTGTCATTAGTCAAGTAGTTTCCATTTTCATAAAAGTAGTTTTCTTTTTTATCATTATTTAATCTTTTCCCATTATTTAATCGTAGAGTAGAGTATTATAGCTTGATACTATTCTAATCTGTTGGTTTAGTTAGGTTTAATTAGTTCCTTTGTTGTTTTTCTGAAGTTTGACTCGGTTTTTCATTTTGAAATATCTTTCGATCTTTTCTTTATTAAACATTTTCTAAGGTCTGTCGAGCATAAACTTAGGTCCCATTCTATCTCAGCATATACTGTGCCACAAATCTAAGATTACCAACCCTGGTCGATAATTAAATATGTTGGTGATTCCTTAGGATAGTAAATACACCTCAACAATTATGTTTGGTATTATTTATGTCTTATTAAATCTCCAAATATTAATTATCGACCGAGGTTGGTAATCTTAGAGTTGTCACAAAATATATGCTGAGGTAGAAGGGAAACTAAGATAATGGCTTGGCAAACCTTAGAAATGCTTAATAATGAAAAGATTTAAATATCTTTCAAAATGAAAAACCGAGTTGATAAAGAAATAGATTTCAAAATGAAAAACCAATTCAAACTTAAAAATATAAACTATCAAACTGATTAGACCTAACCTAACAAACAGATCGGAATAATATCAATCTATACTATTCTACTCTATGGACAAGAATTAAAATTGCAAGATATAAAGAAAATACTAATCTAGGAAAAAAGACTATCTTACTATTCAGAACTAAAGATTTAACTCTAGAACAAGTTCAGAAACCAAACTACAAAACAACTCAATTTTCAAACTAACTACTTAAAACAAGAAACTATACTGTCTTGAGAAAGCAAACTAGCTAAACTATCTATAAAATTCAATTCAACTATTTAACTATGAATTCACAAAAGCAAGATGAGATACTAGACTATTAATAACAACGAATGATTCCTGAACAAACCTACCTAATTCCAATCTTCTTGAAGAACTGTATCTAAGTGACTTACAAAAGCTAAGGAGATGCAAAATGGAAATAATTCTAACCTAACTTCTACAAAAACATGAAAACTGAAGATAGACCAATTATAAGAAAAATTGAACATTATAACCTATTACTCATCCATAAGCAAATGACATCTAAAGACTAGCTACAATACTTGGAATGAAATATTACTTTAACAATCTAGTTCTTACTGAAAAAACACAAATTCTAAGTTAGTTTATCTCTAAATATTTATCTATCAAACACATACAAACACCTATCAACTTCTAATTGTGTCCTATCAATACTCAAAACTAGTTCATGAAACATCAATTACCAAAAAGAAAACTAAACTTGGAGTTCAAGCACACCTAAGTACAAAACAAGAATGCAATGAATTGGAAACAATATTAAACTTGTAAACAAAGCCTATAGCAGAGAACAAAGTGCTCCTATGCTATCCCTACTGCACTTAAAACCATAAACTAAGTCATCTTGCTCAATTATGAAAATGCAATGCAGCTGATCTATAGCTGAAAAATAAACCTATACTAAGCTGAGTTATGTGAGCTTTACTGAAAACTAATGCATCTTTGAAAATCCAAATGAGATTATTAAGTTTGAATTTGAAATTTATTTCTACACTCCTACTGAAATGAAATGGTTGAATTAACAATGGAATTAGAAAAGTATAAAGGGTTGAATTAACAATGGAATTAAAAAGAAAGGATTTTTCGAGAGCTAAGGAGTGAAAAGGGTTGCTGCCGTTAGGGTTTGGAGGAATGTGCATTTTCTGTATCCATTAGAAGTGCCTGTTGTAAGGGCCACACTCCATGTGAGTGCTAGGTTGGATTCCCCAGACCATGACATCTGTGGGATTGTCATCCACGGGGGACGGAAAGGAGACGAATCTTGGTGAAGAGGGGGACTGGGAGAAAGGAGTGAAGCGGCTGCTAGGGCCGAGGGGCTTCCCTGCCATCTAGATTTGTGCAGAGAAAGTCAGAGAGAGAGTGGAATAGTGGAAGGAGAAGGTTTTGATTGGTAAGTTCATTGGGATCTGGCCTTGGGAGAAATATCTTGTCAGATGGATCAAGAGCGTGTGGAACCCAAAAGGGGAGTATGATTTGCACCTGGGAGAAAAGGGTTTCTTCACTATCATCTTCTTCAATGTGGAAGACAGAGACAGAGTGCTTGAAGGGGGGCCATATTTCTTCTTTTTGGCTGGATTATATCTCAAACCATGGAAAGAACGCTTCAACCCGGAGACTGAGGACCTGAAGGTGGCTTTGGTGTGGATCAAGATCTATTCTTTTCGATGCAAATTTTTGGATCCAGAGATACTGCAGGCCATCGACAATTCCCTTGGCGAATTTATAAAAGTGGCGGAGCAGACAAAACAACAAAGGCACACGCCGTGTGCCCGAATCTGCGTCTACATGGATCTTTATAAAGAACTCCCAGAAGACATTAGTCTGAACTGGGAAGATGAAGAATGGATCTAGTCGATTGATTATGAACAACTACCTTTCAGATGTAGGATGTGCCATGAATACGATCATTTTGGTAGGAACTGCCCATGTGCTAGCCAGGTTAAGCCTCCATCCAAATATGATCAAGAAGGGAATAAAGATAAGGATGGTTTTACTCAGGCACTAAATCGCAGAAAGAACAGATCTGGTGATAATCATCGAAAAGGGATGGAAAAGGTGGATAGTGGCTCATCCAACAAAAATCCTTTCCAGATCTTGGAGGAGGTAACTGACGAAGGTGAGATCCGTAAGGAAGAGAAGGAAATCCCAGTGATGGAAGGGGTTGAATCCATGGATACACTGATCCCGGACTCGACTCCAGAAGACCCATTAGCTTCCATGGAGGAGGATGGAGAGGAGGAAGTAGATCTAGGGGAACTAGACTTGGATGAGATTGAAAAAGAGTGCAAAAAAAAGGGGAAGGGGTATGTTTCACGAAGACAATTGGAACTTCTCCAGGAAGCAATTATCAAGACCAAAGACAGTCAGAAACTGGGCATTCGGGTAGATGCTCAGTCAGGGAATAAGCACAAATCCCTAGTGGAGGAATTAAAATGGGGAAGAAAATCCAACAAGCAGCGGATAGCAGAAATCAGGGTTAAGATAATCGAGTCAGGGCAGTACCCAACAATGAGGGCTTCCCTTTCTGATGTCAATAGAGTTACCCAATGAAGATAGTATCCTCGAATGTTAAGGGGTGCAATCACCCTTGGAAAACAAAATCTATAGCTACGAAAGTGAAGCAGGAGAACCCTAATATCCTCTTTATGCAAGAAACCAAATGCTCCTTTGCAACCATGGAAAGGATAGGGCAGAGAATTTGGAGAGGTTGTGAGGTCATGGAAATCGATGCCTCTTGTATGGCAGGGGGTATAGCTATCCTTTGGCGACCCCGATCCATATTGTTAACTAACTAGAGAGCCAGCAGGTTTTCCCTGACCTGTGATTTCTCTGTGTTTGATTCTGCAGCTTCTGGTACTTTGGTCAATATCTATGGTCCAAGTGCTGCTCCTTTCAAGGATTCCTTCCTCCACTTTTTCTCCTGGGTTTCGGCTCAGGCTTCGGAGGGATCTTGGATTGTAAGTGGGGATTTCAACCTGATCTCCTCCCTTGATGAGAAGAAAGGAGGATGATGGATGCTGGACAGATTTCAGGAAACATTCCATGATATCCTAAGCCTCAGCTTGTCGGTTGATGTTGAAACTGGCAATGGATGGTACACATGGAAAAAAAAACATGGTGGGACTCATTTGGTGCCTTCCAGGCTTGATAGATTCCTTGCCATGGAGGATATTGCTCATGGGGATAGCGAGGTCAATGCCAGTGTTCTCCCGGCGGCTGGTTTTGATCATTGGCCTGTCTGCTTGACTTGTGATCTTTCGATCAACAACCTTTTCAGACCTTTTTGTTTTGAGCAATTTTGGTTGGATCACAAGGACTTCAAGGATTTGGTGGGACAGTGGTGGCAAGAGCTGGTCCCCCCAGTAGGATCTAGAATGTATCAATTCTAGCAAAAGATGAAGGCTCTAAAATCCAAGATTCGAACATGGAATAGGGAGGACTTTGGCAATATCTTTCAGGACAAAAAGAAGCTGACTAGAGATCTTGAACTCCTTCAAAGGAAGGGAATGGAGTCGGGATGGGATGAGGAGTTAAGAGAACAGGAACACTTCCTTCTGGAGCATATTGAAGCTTGGGAAAGGCAAGAAGAGACCTACTGGAAGCAAAAATCCCATATCCAGTGGATCTAGGAAGGTGAGAGAAACACAAAGTTTTTTCATAACTCTGTCATCCAGAACAAACACAGATAAAAAATACTCAAGATTTGTAAATATAATGGGGACCATGTGGAGACCAGAGAAGAAATTGAAGAGGAACTTGTCCACCATTTCAAAACTATCCTAAAAGAAGATAGAGTTGTTCAGAGTCATGATATTACAAGGATCACTCAGCTCATCCCTCGTCTTGTCACTCAAGATTAGAATGAGATGTTGAGTAAACTGGTTTCTATGCAGGAGGTGGAGGATGCAATGAATCAGATGGCTTTGGGGAAAGCACCTAGGCCTGATGGCTTTACCTCAAACTTTTTTCACTTCTTCTAGGACCTTATCAAATTGGAAGTTCACCATATTGTGGAAGAATCAAGATGCTGCTGGGGGGTGTTGAAAGCCTTCAATGCCACTTTCTTATCCATCATCCCTAAAGAGGATGGTGCCGATACCCTGGGTAAGTTCAGACCGATTGCATTATGCAATGTGATCTATAAAATTATATCCAAAGTTATTGCCAATAGGCTCAAAACCCTTCTTCCCACCCTGATCAGTCCTGAGCAATCATGATTTGTGGAAGTCAGACAAATTGTTGATGGCATCATCCTAGTTCAGGAAACCATGCACTCTCTCAAAGTAACCAAAAAACTGGGTATGTTTGTCAAACTAGATATATCCAAAGCCTTCGACAAAATCAGCTGGCAATATATGAGAGGCATTCTCGAGGATTTTGGTTTCAACAAGGGGTGGATTGCCTGGATTATGAATCTAGTCTCTTCCCCATTCTTTTCCATCCTCCTTAATGGTTCTCCTACTAGGCTTTTGTAGGCTTCTCGGGGTATCAGGCAAGGGGATAGCCTCTCTCCTTTTCTCTTTATCCTAATGGCAGAAGGTCTTAGTAAATTTTTGCACTTTCAAGCAGGTAGTGGAAGCATTCGTGGGCTCCTGCTCCACAAGGGTTTGGATAAACAGATGCACCAGAAGTTTGTGGATGACACCATGCTTATGGGGCACCCTTCTATCCAAGAGGCCAGGGCTTTCAAAAAATGTCTTGTGCTCTTTGCGAAGGCCTCTGGGTTGGAATTAAATCCAGGAAAATATCAGGTGTTTTTCTTCAACACCCCAGTCCTGACCCAGTGCAATATTATAAGAATTCTTGGCTTCACCAATGGAACCCTTCCCACCAAATATCTTGGTGTTTTGCTGGTTGAAGGAGTGGTTCGCAAGATCTCATGGCAGGAATTATTGGATAGAATGAAAAGAAAAATTGCTAGCTAGACTCTTCGTCCCCTTAACCTCCCCAGTCAATTGATCTTGGTCAAATCTATCCTCCAAGCCATGCCTGTCTATATGTTCTCAATGCTTTCGGCCCACAAGTCTATTCTCAAGGAAATTTGAAGCATTCATAGGTCTTTCCTATGGGGGTGTAGGGAAGCCAAAGCCAAATTCGCGCTAGTTGGATGGGATAACATCTGCAAACCAAAGATAAAGGGTGGTCTTGGCATGAGAGACCCTGATATTTTAAGTGAAATTTATGGGCAAAAATTTGGTGGAGATGGTGCAATCATAGAACTGAACCTTGGGCAAGGCTGTGGCATATCAAGTATGCTAGGCATATTGATTTGGGGCTTCTAATCAGATATAATGAGGAAAAGCAAGGATCTCATATCTAGTTAAAAGATTTCTCAGGAATAAAACTTATTCACGGCCATTTTATTTTGGGAGATTCACAATGGGAAGTTGGCCAATTTCTGGGATGATTCTTGGAACCAGCTCCCCAAGCTCTAGGAAAATCCCAGGTGGAAAACTATTCGGGACCATGGCATAGCTGCTGACAAAAATAAGGTCAGACATTATTAGGATCACAATGCCTAGGAAGGACACAGGTCCTGGCTCCACGCTGAGAGTTGGGATGATTCTACCTAGGCCAAGAATCTCTCCTCTTTTGACTCGCTGTTGCAAGAATGGTTCATCAGGAAAAATACTGCCTCGGACAAGCTCAGATGGGGATCTTCCCAGAAAGGCACGTTCATCATTAAAGAAGCTTACGAGATTCGCCTTCATGACGAGGAGGAAGTGGAGAAAATATAGGGGAAAATATGGGGAATGAATATATGGCCCAAAATCTCTATCTTTTGTTGGCTTGTTGTGTGGAAAAGGATTTTGACCAACGAGAATTTGAGGAAGCGTGGGATTCATGGGCCTTCCCATTGTCCTCTTTGTTTAAAATCGGAAGAGACTGTTGAGCACCTTCTTGATTCCTACCTATTTTCTTAATCGCTTTGGGATAAGGGGGCAACTATCTTTAGGAGAAGTCATCGGGTCAGAGGACACCCTGACCAAACCCTCAAGTCATGGGATCTAAAAGCTTTCTCAAATCCAATCATCGGAACTCTTTGGCAGCTTTTCCTGCGAATGGTTATCTGGACTATCTGGAAAGAGAGGAATGAACGCATCTTCATGGATAAACCCCATAGGGAGGAGGTTGTGTGGATGAAGCTGGTAAAAAACATGATAGAAACAATCAGGAGCCAGCAATGGAATTTCAAGGATAAAGACCTAACCGAGGGTGATCTATGCATTGCTTCCGGTTGGGGGTTGAATCGATCTGACCTTGATGGGATTAGACAGAGAATCATGGTATGTAGATGAAAACTCCTGTGTGGTGGTCTCCTCCCCCTCCTCCTGGTTTCAAGATTAACTTTGATAGTGCCTCTCAGTGAAATCCGAGTCCTACGGGTTTCAGCGGGGTTTGCAGGAATAGTTCAGGCATCATCATGAAGGTTTTCTTTGGATCTATTGGCCACGATTCCAACAACTCTATAGAACTAGAAGGCCTTATCCAGGTCCTCAAATTATCTCTCTCGGAAGCTTGGTCCCTAGTGACCCTGGAAGGTGACTCTCTGATTATAGTCCACATGGAAAAGAAAATTCTTCATGGCCAATCCCTGGAGAAATATTCCTCTAGCTAGCATCTCCTGGCTTGCTTGGAGTACCTAAGGGAGCTTCTTTCCAATAGGTCGGATATTACCTTTTCCCATGTGAAACGAGAAGCCAATAAAGTGGCAGATCACCTTGTAAATCATGGTATCGTGGCTGGAAATGCCCTTTCATCTACTTTCGTGTCAGATTTTCACCAAACCGACTAGATCAGGTCATGTTGTCACCTGGCAGAAGCAGATCTGGCAGGATGTCGTCAGTTGACTTATCATGTGGCCACTATCTAGGCAGACGTCAGCAGGCAGGCGGGGGAAGTTATGAGGGAACCTCGTGTCCTAGATTTTTCATCATTGGAATGATGGCTGTCGTACCCTTGATTACTGTGATTGATAGGTTTAGGCTCATCCTTAAGCGTGGCATACTTGATGAAAAGGCCGGGGGTGTATTTAAATGTACCCTCACCAGCGCATTTCTCATTACGATATATGGGCTCTTAATCCTGCTGAGATTTTTCCTGTACTCTGTGACGATAGTCCATCAGCTCGTAGTTTTTTCCGTAATGACATTTTTGGCTTCAAATAAGACTAGCTCGTCTCACATTCTAATCCATCTCCCTATTTCTCTGCCTACATGCTGGTTTAGTGATAGTGTTGAGAGTTTTGTTGAGTGCGAGCATGGGTGGTTCTTCTGGGTTATACCACCTGAACCTCTATAGGATTTCATAATGGCCCCAAAACGTCGATTTAATTCCTCAAAGCTTATGGGTTCTGGGGTTGGTGGGCTTCCTATGGGAGGAGAATCATCTGCGAAGGGTAGCGTTCAGTCGTGTCGTGTGACCCACGCCCCATCCAAGTCTCTCCTACAGGATTTTGCTTTTTTTTCCAAAATTGTACTCCCCCATCAGTCAGGGAAGAACTTGAGGGCATTGAGAAGAAACTCTAGGATACTATTAAGAATCTCCCTATTGAGGAAGTCCATCAAGAAATTAAAGATTGGGTGGCAGACCCTAGCACCACCGCTGACCGTGCTTCCATCTATGAGTGGACCCTCATGGCCTATTGGGTTAACAAGATTTTGATGGCACATGTTTTAATGGATTCCTTCAACAAACATAGAGGGGACAAAGAACCAGTCCGATCTCAGAAGACCCACAATCTGGACAGCTACGTGATGCATTCAAAAATTGACACCATTGCTATGAAAATTGGTCTCACCTTCATCATACATGGGAAGGGTGACGGGGATCTTGGCAACAACATTCCTAGTGGCACAATGAGTCCTCCAGGGAATGCTAGGAAAGCTGCTAAAGACCAGAATCAGTCGATTGGACTGCATAAGATCCCAGGGACTGTTTGTAGGGGTCCTCCTACTGTCACAATAGACTAGGGCTCTGGTTTTTGGGTTTTCTCCCAGTGTTTTTAGAAACATGTTTTTTGTTTTTCATATGTGTTATAGGTCAAATCTGCACTTCTCCATCCCATGATCACCTTGCCTTGTATATCACACAAAAGTACATAAAGGATTGAAGAGCTAGATTGCCTTGGATGACTTGCTTCTAGAAGTACACTTCTCATTTGAAAAGATTGCAGTTTATCCTATTTTTTCCAGATGTACGCCCCTCTCTGCATTGAAGACCAACATACACCTTGAGAAATACCCTACTCTCCTCAAGTACAACCAGCGTACATCTCCCAAAATAGTTGTAAACGCATGTTGTAAAGCACAGAAGTTGCTTCATGTACGCTACTCTTGTTCTATGAAACTCACGTACATCTTAAGATGAAATAAAAAATATATTAATTTGACGAATTGGGATTAGTTGAAGTTGGTTCTGCAACTTCCCCAACCTCCCAATCCAACCACCTCTCGATCTAAACTGCCTACCTTGTCCTATAAATACAAGGAGGATCCATGAGAGGGGTTACTCATTATACTTAGAATACACAAGAGAGAATCTTAAGAGAAGGATTGAAGTATTGTTACGCAGGAGGAAAATCCCAAGTCAGAGTGAAGAGCAGAAGCCTAGGATCCGGTTCTAGAAACATCTCTACACGTCAGGTATATTGTACTAATTTCATGTTTCTTTGACAATAAAAAGGTTGAATTACCTTTTCTGTCCCAAATCAGATATCTATTGGATTGCATGTCTATTTGGATTAATTCTTGATTATATTTGATGTTAAATTGATTTATAATTTCATCATATGTTATATGGTCAAGTTACGCTGAGGAAGGTATCCCTTTTATTGCAGGTTTGTCAAGCGGGAGATCAAGCAGGAGATCAAGTGAAATCTAGGACCAGCCGTAGGCTAAAGGTATGTCTTTCGATATCCCGATCTGTGTCATTTGTAAGAACTAGTTGTAATGCAATTAATGTATTTACCTATAAATGTTTCCCACTTGGTAGTGTCCATCTCCTCACTATAGGGTAGAAATACCAAACAACAGACTGGCGACTCCGCTGGGGAGTAACCGCTTAGTTGTTATGCTCTAGGAGACTTAATTTTGGTTTTTGTCCAGCCCATTTTTCAGTTTTGATTGTCTGAGAGGCCCTTTAGGTCTTTGTTATCTTTCCTTTCTGCTTGATTCAACTCAGTTGATTGTTTGCAAAGCCTGTTTGTGCCCTTCTGAGGCATGTACACTGGTCTCCCCTACTTACAACTGCATTTTTCACTTGATGAATGCCCCTCCTTGCACTACACAGTAGCATACCTATCCTAATGTACGCTGGTTGTAACATTGCACAGTGGTGTATGTTCATGTAGTGTCCAATTTTGTTGTTAGGGTATGTTTTTCAAGCTTTGGTTGTTGTTCTAGCATGTTGCTTTGCTGTCTTCACTGACCCCTGAGACCTCATATGTATCGGTTGAGTCTTGTAAGCCTCTCCAATCTCTTTTAGCTTGTTTTTGCTTGCTTGAGTCTTTGTTTAAGTTTCTTTGCCACTTACGAGCCCTTTTATGAAGTTCATGCATTATTCTTGTTGGACATAGCTACATTCTTCCACCCTAGTTGTTGTTGCAGTCATACAGGCCTGCATCATTAATGTTTGTTTTCTATTGCAATGTATAGCACGCTTTATTTTTTGTCTTATCCTTTCCATTAGGGTTTGACTTCAAGGTTGAGTCCTTAGGGTTTCTTCCGAAAGGTTGCTTGGTTCAGACACTTGCTGATTGTTCTATCAGTTTCAGTTCAAGTGAGTTAAATCCTCCTGATTTTCTTTCTATTGAGTCCGTGCATTGTTAAAGTCATTCTTGGTTCGCTTGCTTACTTTTTGCTTGGCTTAGTGTTTTCTTAGGGTTTTGATACCTAGGAGCAACCTGTGAGGTCTGCCTTTCCGTCACAAGTGTCTCTTTTCCGTGTTTATTTTTCACTTTGTTTCCAAGCCTCAAGTTTTTATTTTGCAAAAACATGGTAAGTCAAGTCTTCATCGAGTCTCTTGATTTGTTTTCTTTGAGCCATTTAGATGTTTGTCTTACACATGCTTTATATTTAGATCTTGCTTTCTTTTGTACAAAGTTCTCTTTCTTTTATGTTTATCAGAAAAGACAAAAAATGTTCAAGTGTTAAATTTTGAGCATTAATTCACAATACTCTAGGATCTTTACTGAGAGAATAACATGTACAGTATATCATTGCATATAAATCATAACAAGCATGTCAATCATCACAAGAATAAAAACCATGAGAGACAATAGAAACAGAGTTTCCGTGGGGAAAACCCTAAGGTGAAAAACCCCACAACTTCCTCAAAGATAGATAGAGAAATAGCTCAACCAAAGTACAAGAGATAGACTCCTCTTAGCAGCTGATCCTCCTCCTCACATGTGCACTACTTTCCGAGTGAAGGAAGTGTGAATTCTGAAGTGATCCGAATAGAGATCTCCTGATCTCTATTTATACTTGTCCTGTTTGCCCAATAACCTTATGGGGCCGACTTGTCTAGCTAGGTACAATAACTTCATAGTACATTATATTGGGCCGACCCCTTACAAGGTGGTCTAATAACCCATCAGCAAGTTAACACACTTGCAACACCTGTCAATACAAATGACGACACTTCCATATAGAGGAATAATACATCTCTATAGGGGTACAATAAATATATAGATGAAATACATTCCGAAGTTACATATACATCAACACTCCCTCTTAACTAGGAAGGTATTTCTCGACACAGATCATCTAGCACAAGTCTTCTTCTCTGGATCATCGTCATCAATGCATTGTCCCCGAATCATCGTCAATGTTGCTGCTATCTCAATCAATCTCTGAATCTAGTCGTCATAGGAAGTTCTACAAAACTAGCCCTTTTTCATGCTGGATGTATGCCCACCACCTACAGGTCTTCATCATCAATGGCCATACTATGGATCCTAGGACTGATTACGTGCGTCAACAAAACCTAGTACAGACTATAGGTTCTTTTACATGTTGACCTTCACAAAACCTACTCAGAGCATCCCAGCATGTTACGAGCAAACCGCTCTACCCGTCTGGATCTCGATAGAGCATCCCAAGCTGTTACGAGCACACCACTCTACTTGTCCGGATTTTAAAGGATCTTTTCTATGTGAACTTTTGCAAAACCTACTCAAAGCATCTCAGGATGTTATGAGCACACCGCTCTACCTGTATGGATCTCGATAGAGCATCCCAGGATGTTACGAGCACACCGCTCTACCTATCCGGATTTTAAAGGAACCTTTCTATTAGAAACTGTAGAAAAACCTATTCAGAGCATCCCACGATGTTATGAGCACACCGTTATACCTGTCTGGATCTCGATAGAGAATCCCAGGATGTTACGAGCACATCGCTCTACTTGTCTGGATTTTAAAGGGTCTTTTCTATGCTACCTATAGAAAAACCTACTCAGAGAATCCCAGGATGTTATGAGCACACCGCTCTACCTATCTGGATCTCGATAGAGCAACCCAGGATTTACGAGCACACCGCTCTACCTGTCCGGTTTTTAAAGTATCTTTTCTATGCTACCTGCACAACCTGTCCACAGCCATAGAGTATCAAACTAATACTCACCATACATCATCCTGATGTACATCATCACATGATCAATTTGATCATCATCATACCATCAACCTGATGCATATCATCTGGAGCAACATCCTAAAGCTCGTCATCTGTGATCATCTTGATCAAATAGTATATCCATTTGATGCATACAAAGTATCTACCTGATACATATCATAATACATGATCTACCTGATCATACAAATGCATCCATCTGATATACATAATGCATCCACCTGATACACACATAAGTACACGATCTACATGATCATACAAGTATCCACCTGATACATATGCAAATACATGATCTACCTGATCATATCTAGCATCCAACATGATGCATACATATATAAATGATCCAACTAATCATATCCAGCATCCAACATGATGCATACATACATACATATAAATGATCCAACTGATCATATCTAGCATCCAACATGATGCGTACATACATACATATAAATGATCCAACTGATCATATAGAGCAGAAACTAGAACATCATCCTAATGCTCATTATCCAGCACTTACATCCATATCCATGTGAAGGATCCTCCTTCCACCATGCTTGGAATGGCTTCAGCAAATGTGTCCATCACTTCTTCCTTGAGGTGTCGTCGATCTGAAGAACGCCAAGCCTCTCTCTGAAGTACTTGAACTTCACTCTAGCTAGTGGCTTCATCAACACATCTACAATCTACTCATTCGTTGCTCCTCTCTACACCATATCCCTGATATAGTGATATTTGATCTCAACGTGCTTCGACCTGTTGTGGAACACTGGGTTCTCAGACAACTTCACACAACTCTGGTTCTCACAAAAGATACAAGTAGTCTCTAGCGGGAGATAAAATAAATTCGACAGTAGCTTCTGAATCCATACTACCTCACAACTAGCCGAATAGGCTGCTACATACTCTGCCTCGGTTGTACTCAGTGCTATGCAGGATTGCTTCCTGCTAAACCAAGAGATCACACCTGATCCCATACTGAAGCAGCACCTAGATGTGGTCTTCCTATCTGCAGCACTACCTACCCAATCTGAATCAACATAACCCTGCAGGTTAAACTTTTGATTCGCTTCATACTTGAGCCCATAATCAACTGTACCCTTTAGGTACCTCAGAATATGCTTTATAGAAATCAGGTGAACACTCCTCAGATCCGTTAGGAACTGGCTCAATGTGTTCACCACAAAGAAAATATTTGGTCTCATGTTCGTCAGGTACATCAAGGACCCAATCATCTGATGATACATAGAGACATCAACTGGCTTAGATGAAGCATCACATAGAAGCTTCAGGTTCGATTCCATAGGTGTGGCCATGGCCTTGCAATCCATCATCCCGAACCTCTTCATGATATCTACTGTATACTTCCCTTGTCCAAGGAAGATCCCATCTACACTCTACCACACCTCCATGCCTAGAAAATAGTGCATCATCCCTAAGTCCTTCATCTCAAACTCGGCAGCAAGCTTCCTCTTTGTATCGGCAATCAGTCTATCATCTCCTGTTGCAAATAGGTCATTGTTGATGCCTCGGGGGTGTAGGGTAAGTACAAGGTGCTAGAATGGGTTCCAAGGCACATAACAGGGGATGAAAACTCAGCCAAAGGCTTCGAAAGATCCTGTGCAAGGGCAATTCTATCATCGAGCTATTTGGTGTGGTGATCACCCATGGATATTTGGCCTCCGCTGGCACTCTATGAGTAAAAGATTTGATCTTGGAAGATCAATTTTCCTATCAAGGAAAACTAAGTGTGAAAGCTTGTTACCAAACCTAACTTAACCTACCTAAGGGAAGAATCTATTCTAAGTCAGATCTAGCCTAATAGGAAAAATTGATGTTGTGCAGATCAGATTTGAAGCGTGATGAACAAGTAGTTAAGTACCTTAAACATAAATGTCTTCGGGTTCTTCACTTGTTAATTAAAGTTTTATTAGTTAATACAAATTAAGTGACAATTCTTCAAAGTGTTTAATCCTATTCAAATATCTGATCTGTAATCATTGTGTTAATTGAAACATTAACGTTTGATTATACATATTTATTTGCATCGACTCATTTGCAGAAATATAAAAGTGAACACGTTCAATTAAAGAAATTTAATAGAACAATTTTGAGCATAATCCAGACATACAGAGAAATCAATATGAGAGATCTTATGCATTAATGAATGTCCTGCAAAATATTAAACACATAACTGATGAAAAATTTGAAACATTAACTCAACAATTCCCAAAGAAATTTGAAGAACAATAGAAGGTGGATTAAAAGATAACTTTCCTAAATAGAGAAGTCTTGTACAAAAATTACAATGACTCTGATAGACAGAGTATCTTCAGTCCAATCTCCTGCTGAATTGCAATTCCAAAATTCCCAACCCCTTACTAAGGGAAAAATTCCTCCTTATATACTAAATTTACATAAGAGTTCCAAAAGGAGAAATTCTACAAAATAGGGATTACAAAATCAGATCTAACCATCGATCCAAGAAATCTTGCTATTTTTAAGATTAAAATATTTTACGCCACCTTTCACAAAAGAAAGACTTGTTCTTTAATCAGATAAGGTCTCGTGGCACCATAAAAATTCAATCACAGATTGTTCACTATCATCGACAAGTGGTGTGGCTTGCAGAGCATCTGCTGTAGGAAATTCGAGGTCGGGGAACCCAGTGTAAAAAATAGAGAAATCCATTAGAGGATTTACTTCAGGAACGGTAGCCAACACGTCAAGTTCTTCATTGATTATAAAGTCCTTTATAACATCAGTATCGAGATCAGTTGATTCCTCTATAATTTCCCTCCTTTGCTCTTCGGGGTTTTGCATCTAGGTAGACAAAGTTTCGAAGTCTTCTTCACGGCTACCGCTGCTAAGATCGGGAACACCTGCATCAAATGGTGGTGACAACATTTCTTGATATAACAAGGGGTAGAGTTCTTCATTTTCAACTTGAACATTGGAAAATTCACCATCTGCATGAACATTACTCATTCTGAATGATTCTTGGATAGTAGGATGCAAAAAAAAAAAATACCACACAGAGTCTTACATCTTCCAGAAGGCAAGGGATGAACTGGAGATTTCATGTTAATTGCTATTTAAAGGCCAACAAGCAGGTCGATGATAATCAGGCGGGGCAATCTGTAATGATTAACTTATCCAGTCAATTCATTGTAATTACTTCAATTGTAATGAAAAGAGCCTAGGTATGTGCCAGTCGGATCAAAGCATATGAGAAGTACGAGTTCAATTACTACTTGCATGATTTTGAATTGCCTTTACGATCACATCGTTACAAGCAATATTCCATCAATAATTATGACTGGTAATTAATAACAGAGACGAAAGTTAGGGTGATAAATTTTATCTGCAAAAATTCTCGACTAGGAGCTCCAGTACACGGGCTATCAATTCTTCGCACGTAACAAATCCAATCGATCTAACTGAACTTCCACGAGAATGATAAAAGCTTTTAGGTCGGGAATAAGTGAAAAGAAACAATCATTAAGAGGTGGAACAAAAATTACAAGATGTCAAAGCTCAAGTCTAGACATGGTGAACTTAAGGCGGAGAGATGGCGTCCATCCAACATGAAGTAACTGATAGACTTGTATTAGTGTCCGCTGTCATGAATTACACAGAAAAATGATAATTTGGCAGAACCAGCTTTAAAAAGACAAAATGGAAGAGCCTGACTTAACTAACTACCCAAAATAAACATGACCGTGAGACCATAACAAATGGATGACCGAGATTAACCAGAGCAAGGTGCGGAATTAGATTCAAATATTTTCATGGAGTTCTTATTCAAAGATCCTCCAAGCCGAAACCCGAAAGTACGGATTTGTGGGTTGCGGGTATGCAAAATGGAATTAAAAAAAAAGAAAATTTCCGAAAGCCGAAAACTGACTATGCGGGTGGCGGGCTTCTGAAACATTAAACTATGACGCAAAATAACCATCCTGAAAGCCGCATCCCGAAATTACGGGTTGCGGGTTTCAGGATCACACACCAAATAAACGAAAAAGCACACAATCTCAAAAGCCGAATGCCACCATTGTGGGGTTCAGGTTTCAAAGTAATTATTTCTCAGTCTTATTACAGAATGATTCCGCAACCCGTAGCCATCGAGTTGTAGGTTTTGGAATTACCAAAACTAAAACTTGAAAAACAACAGTCCCGCAACCTGCACATGTCGGGTTGCAGGTTTCGGGTTCTCCAAATGTCGGGTTTTAGGATGATGATACAGTCAACAAAATACTCAAAATTTTTGGTCTTTTTAGACCGAAACACTTTGGAAGAAATAGTCAAACCCTTACAAACAAGTAGACCGAAAGCATGGGCAAAGAATTTTAGAGGTAAAATCAAAATCTAAAATTTTCAAGATGACTCACCCAAACACCTTTTCATTTATTAAAATTGGAGGCTCCCATGCTTAGCTAAGCATGGGACTTGTTTGTAATGTACCCACCTGCTGACCCAATGCAAGGAAGGGAACATGGCACTAAAATCTGGGCATTTCATAAAACTCAGCCCACTAATTAGAATCATAACAATTTAAACATTGGTGTGCAGATACAAATTAGGCAATATGCACAGCGGAATTTAAACTAATCCACACAGACAATTCATGCCCATCCAACAGATCAAAACAATCATCAAATTGATGCATTGCAGAAGTAAATACATAGACAGAAAACACTTATCTTCATTGTGCAATTGTCCCAAGCAACTAGCTATGTCGCTGCAACGTTCCACCCAGCCATAGGCTCTTCGACAGCTTATACCGAGTCCGTCCGAAGGCCACCCCCGAGCTGGGCATGATTCTCACAAGGAAAGGGGACATTCACTCTCTCACAACCAATTAATCATTCCATCTAAGCCAAGCCAGTCCATAGCTGGGTTTATCATGCTACAATTGAACCATGGATGCTTATTCTCAAGCTCAAGCCAAAGAAATGAATACCCATACCCAAACCCCAACATATTCGTTTCTCACACAGCAAGCACAAACATTGGGCATAGATACACATTTCTAGAAATGGAATTCACAAACAAGATGGCCATAGATTTTCCCCAGATTGTGGCTCACCCAAAACAAGCTGTGAGAAAGGAGATGCATCCACAGGGAGGAAAAACGTTTTCTCCCCATTTAACAACAACAATGGTCTCTAGGGAACCCCTGTTCCATTCCTCTTCTTCCCCACTGGTATACAACACAAAAACGCCCTTCTCTACTAGGAGAATGAAGGAAAACACAACAAACATGCCTGGAAAACGCCCAGGTAGCTCTAAACTTGTGAGGGAGAAGGAATGATCATGGATAATGGCTTGGGGGAGAAATTCATGGCTCTTTTCTTGCCCAAGAAGCAAAACGTGAATTCCCATGCAGGGTGGTTTGCCAATACCCGAATTTGGACAGCCATACCTCCCATTCCCCAAGGCATTAACTACCTCAACCAACTCTTGGGAGAAATCAATGATTGGGTACAAAAGTCAACATGGGTAGTTGAGAGTTTTATGGGTTCTCTCATTGTCACTTGGCTTGACCTGATTGGCTCAAGGGTTTGAATGTTTCCTTCCCAATTCCTTGTGAAATCATACCCCCATCTCTTTGCTGCATTGCATAGCTAGTTGCGGGTATTTTTATTAAAATGGATATTCATGATATTTGAATTTCCAATGTGCATTGCTAGCATGCAAACAATATGCATCACTAAATCGATGGAGGGGCCTTGGCCTTGAGCTCCTCACCATGATTTCATAACAATATTACATCATTTATAATGTTAATGCCATGCGGTCAAACTGGGGACATTACACTGTTGTGGCTAAAACAAATGGCGACTGGCTGGGAAGAACCAATTATCTCTGCAATCAAATCCATCTAAAGACAACATGTCAATCAACCGATTTCTTGAAACTCAATTCAAAGAAGATACTCAAAAGATAACAGCCAACAAACAATGAACATGAAAATTAATAGATCTCAACAATGACCATTTTAAAGATAACACTCATTTGATAAGGAGATTTAGAGAGTAATACCAAATCTTTACCATGATGTAATCATTGAAAAGCATCTTGTGTTGAACCTGGGCACAGTCTTAGAAATGCTCATGGATATCCTAATTATAGATCCCCTTGGTTTATTAATTATATGTATATTCAGTGATCCTCTATGGATTATATATATACTCCTTTATCTTTTCTTTATCTTTTTTTTTTAATATTTTGTCCCCCTTTTTGTCATTATATATATATTTTTTATTTTTATACATAAAACCTTGTTGATACGAGACCACTGTACTAACTTGGTGATCAGATACAACAGTGCCATTCACACGCCTGATCTGGAAACTGGTCAATCTAGCTCGATGACGAGACTCTTTGTCTTCTAGCTGCAAGACCAAAAGAAATTATCATGGCTTGGTAACCATATTGTGATAGCTCTAGTCCAAGATCAAACCCATGATCATAGCAGGGCTGGCTTGTGATAAGACCCCCCTGTTCTTATATACAACAAAAATCCCATAATGAAAGACAAAGTAATTTATTTTGGCATAGGCTACAAGGAATTACCATGGCTTGGTGACCATATAGTGATAATGTTACTCACCAGTGCTCTGCAGATCATGAATGGACCAACCTGTAATAGGTTCTTCCACCTTCCAGCAAAACTGAAAGTCATCTTCCAAGAGTGGTGGCTTGTTGTGAAGATGTCATTCCACTTTAAACACCTATGAACCTAATGGTTGGGCTTGATAGCAAGACCACCCACCTTGTAACTTATAATTTTAAACAAAATTCATATTCAAAGTGATTGTAAAAGGATCCATGAGCAATCGAAACTGGTCAGGTTATTATGATATGTCGTTCAACCATGAAACACCAGATAGAGAAATGATGACCAGCCTCCATACCTCAATTACATAAATAAATCATGCTGAAAGATAATGATCAAAGTGAAAAGTATCCAAAGGAACTGCACTTATTTGACTGTTTATTCTTCAGATCAAATTCTAATCAAAATCCAGAAAGTAAGATTGATAACGATGCTGAAACTTCAGAAGCAATTGTTGCTAAGAAAAGTTATCATAAGCCATTACCACCAGTGTGAAGCCTTATTAATGAAAACCAAAACAAAACAAGAAAACCAATCAAAATGTCAATGCAATAAAACAAATGATTGAAAAACAAACCACACCTATGTACAAGTGCACCAGATTGTTCAAACAAAATAATTTTTGAGAAGAGACACATTCACTGGGTAGGTGTCTACAACTCCCTCTAGCGTCTATAATCGAACAGTGCTAGGACCAATCATTTCTTAATAATGAAAGGTCCTAGCCAAAGGCACTGAAACTTGGTGTACTGATTCTTATTTTTACGTTGCTTATTCCACCTTAGAACCAGGTCACCAACAGAAAATTCCCTGTCAGATGAAGATTTTTCATCAAACCATCTCTTCACCATCTACTGATGATGATACAACTTGTTCTTGGCTATTTCCCTATCCTCCTCTAGCTTCAAGAGGGTGTTAATTCTTTGCTAGAGGGGAGAAGAATCATCTTCTTGGACAGACTGGGCCAATTATAGAGAAGGAATGGTAAGATTGGTGGGAAGGATGGCTTCTTTGCCATAAACCAAATAGTAGGGAGAATTTGCAATTGTTGCTTTTGGGGTAATTCAATCTGCCCATAATGCATTATACAACCGTGTGTGCCAATCTCTATGATGAGAAGCTACAGTCTTCTTGAGAATGTTTATCAGGTTTTTGTTCGATGACTCATCCAAACCATTACCTTGAGGATAATAATTGGCAGAAAACGTAAGCTTAATCCCCATCTCAAAGGCATATTCAGTTATATCGATTGAAAAGAAGTAGGATGCATTATCGAAAACTAAGTACTCTAGAGCGCCAAACCATGTGACGATCTGAATGTCATGGAAAGAGATTACTTGGGCAGCGTTACATTTTTTAAGAGGAGCTGCCTCCACCCATCTAGTGAAATAGTATATGGCTGTGAGGATATACTTATGTTGGAGGGATGAAGGAGGGTTTACATGCCCAACAAAATCCAGTCCCCATTGTTGAAATGGAAACTGAATTGTAACCGATTGTAGGGGAAATGCAAGTTTCCTAAACTTCCCTGTGCATTTCTGGCATGGCTCACACTTCCTCACATAAGCATAAGCATCTTTAAACAACGTGGGCCAATAATATCCGATCCTAAGAATCTTGTGTGCTGTAGTCTCTCCTGAAAAATTGCCTCCAGCAGGACCTGCATGAAATTGAAATAGAATGTCATTAGTTTCACGTTTTTCCAAGCATCTAAGAAATACTCCATCATAATTTTTTCTAAGAAGAACTTGATCAATGAATTGATAAGGAGTATATTTCAGTCTTAAAGCCCTTCTTTTCTTAACATAAAGGGTTTCGAGAGCAAACCCATGGTTCAGGAAAAATCTGATATCGTCGTACCATTCCAATGTCGAGGCATCGATAACGTTAACAACACTTGGGGGAATTTCTTCCTTGTGATCCCATTCGGACTGCTGCTGTGTGGGGTCATTGGATTGCGCAGTAAGAAGACAAAGACCTTGTCCTTTGACAATTTTAGCTGGCCTGATCTCAAGATCATATTCTTGTAGGGCGGTCATCCAATGGGATCTCTTTTCCCCCAATTCTTTCTGGATGAGGACATTTCTGATAGCAAAATATGGAACAATGACTTTGGTTCGAGACTTTAACAAGTAGGGTCTGTAATTTTTTATGGATTTATAGACCGCATATGCTTTCCTATCAATCTGAAAGTATTTAAGCTCTGCACCTTTGAATGTTGAGCTCATAAAAGAGATCGGGATTTCAGTATTATTGTCATGCTTTTGAGTTAAGACACCTGCATAAGAAAAGTCAATGGAAAAGTCAATGGAAAAGTCAATGGAGCTTCTGCAATGGCCTTTCGAATTCGGATAAACGCATCTCTCTATTCCTGCGCCCAAGTAAATTGCACATCTTTCTTGACCAAAAGTTGTAGTGGTTTAACAATCTAGGAAAAATTTGGTACAAATCTACGTACAAAATTAATCTTACCTAAGAAGGATTGCATTGCTTTGTGCGAGCCTGGTAAAAGAATCTTTGAAATAGCCTTTGTACGTTCAGGATCGATAGTCATACCTTCTTTCAAAACAATGAAGCCCAGAAGATTTCCTTCTGTTACTACAAAAAATAGATTTCTTTGGGTTGAGAGAAATATCGAATTTCCTGCAGCGATCAAAAACTTGTTTCAAAGCAAACACATGTTCATGTTGTGTTTTAGAGTAAATAGTGATATCATCAAGGTAAACTATGAAAGAATTATGCATTAACCCTTGGAAAGCTATATCCATAGCTCTCTAAAAAGTAGCTCCTGCATTGATCAGCCCGAAAGGCATCCGTCTGTAGGAAAAAGTACCCCATGGGGTCCTGAAAGCTATTTTCAATTGATCGTCCGGGGAAACCATAACCTAGTTATACCCCGAAAAACCATCTAGGAGGGAAAACATCTCTGACCCAGCTACCTTTTGAAGAATCTGATCCATTGGTGGAACAGGATAGTTGTCTTTCTTAGAAGCCCGATTTAGGTTCCTGAAACCGACACACAGTCGAATTTCCCCGCTTTTCTTACGGACAGGTACTAAGTTAGTGATCCAGTGAGTGTGCCTTACCGAAAAGATAATTCAAGCAGTGAGCATCTTCTAAAGCTCCTTTTTTACAGAAGGATCCAAACTGGGGTGCAGCTTCCGTAGCTTTTGTTGAAATGGCTTAACCTCTAGTTTCATGGGTATATTATGAAACATGACGCTAGTGTCAAACGTTTTCAACTCGTCATACGTCCAGGCGAAAACATCCTTATACTGTTTACACAATGCAATAATGGCTCTGCATTCTTCAGGGGTACAATCAACTCCCAAATTGATGAAACGAGGTTCCTGTTCGGTGCCTAGGTTGACCCGCTCATAGTTTAAGGATGAGCTTTGAGTTTTACAATTAGTTTGAGATTTGAACTTGTCCTGTAAATCAGAAAACGTTTCTAGATTGATCACAGAATTCGGGATGACGTTTGAGGAATTAGTGAGAGACTTTTCATGTTATGCTTCATCGATGGCCATGTCTTGAAACGTATCCTGAGCAGTGAGGAAGTCGAGTATCTGTCGGTCATCATCAAACACTTTCCAATTAGTCACATTATCTGGAATGGATGGTCTGTACATCAATTCGATAGAAAATGTTTGAGGAGACAGACCTTCTGGCGGGATCAGTCTAGACGCTGTATTCGCTAACAGGTCTGCATCAAAATTTTGTGACCTAGGAACTGATTTAATATTGAATGCCGAAAATGAGTTGGTTAGATCCCTTACAAACTTTTGATAATTAGCCAAATGTGGAGATAAGTAGTGTATTTTATTCCTGACTTGCTTGACTATAATTTCAGAGTCTCCATAGCATTCTATCGCTTGTACACCTAAATCAATGGCCTTCTTGAGCCCCTGCACAAGAGCTTCATATTCGGCAACATTATTAGTGCAATCAAATTCTAACCTGCAAGCAATCATGATTTTCATTCCTTTAGGATTGATAAGAACACAACCTGCTCCAGCTCCCTCCTTGGACGTGGAGCCATCGAAAAATAAGGTCCATGAGATAGGGTCTAATCTAAAATTCGTATTCACATTATATACATTATGCACAAATTCACCAGAAAAAGGTACTGAAGTAACCTGAGTGATATGTGATTCATTTCGGATGCTTTCTTCTAGTGAGGCATCAGTTGGGAATTCACCGAAAAAGGTATTGAATGTAAATTGCTCTGCACGAGAGGTGAGATAATGAGCAGGTTCACTTGAATCATTAAGATCAGTAACTGTCTATTTCATAAAAGGTTCTTTGCTGATCTTAATTTTATTCAGTTGACCATTGTAAGGAAACCATAAATGGGACCAGTCGGTTGCAAAGTAACCTTTAAGTTTCTATGACCAGTCCTGCTTAACCACATCCCATAGGCTTCTGGGATGTCAACTATCACAATGTCAACTGTCTGATAAATCCTGGGATTAGCTAACAACGTGAGTAGGACGTTTCTCAATTTGCCAACCACTCTGACTTTGGATCTATCAAGTTGCACAATCTGGGTTGGACAGGGTTCCCACGTTGCATTCAATTTTCTGCAAACAGAGAGGGGCATCACATTTGATGATGATCCTAAATCTATCATGCAGTTGTGTACATTCCGGTTGAAAATCTCAAAAGTAAGCAAGAAAGGAGGAGTTCTCTTACTTGCTGGTTTTTGATCATCAGTTTTAGTGACAGAGTCTAGATTATTATTCTATGACTCTCTAGGCTATTTGACTATCATGTTTTTAGGTAAAGAATCCCTCATAGCAGGAATCTTGAGTAGCTCAAACATAGAGATGTTTGCTTTGACTCTTTTTAAGTCTTCAACTAGGTTGTACTCCATTTGAGGGAGGACTGTATCCTTCTATGGGACAGTCTTGTTTCTTGTGGGAACCAGGGTAGAAGATGAAGGTTCTTGAGGTGGTTGTGGTCTTGACCTTGAATTATAAGGATGTTGTGTGTTAAACACCGCCTCAGGTTCTTCTTCTTCTTCACACATAGGAAGTTCCGAAAAGCAACCCACAACATCGACCTATGGATCATCTTCTGCTTCTTCTTCAGGTAGTGGAGGATCCGGGGTAGTCTGATCGTTGGAAGTGTTAGGGGTGACTTGAGATTCTGCTGCCAATGCTCTAAAAATAGAAAATAGTTCATCGTTTGTGAGTGCATCTGGTAGGTTTGGTGGTGGTGGATTTTGTGGAGGCTGGTAAGGTCTCCTAAACGGTGGCCTTACAAAACCTCTGTTCTGATTCTGATTATCATTAGTGTTCTTCTTCAAATCCACCATCTCATTTGACATCTTCTGAAGGAATTTTTTCATGTCAGTTATATCAAATGGATCTTTGTTCTGAACTGTGGGTTTAGGGACATTCTCAATTTTCTTCCTGGGAGTGGAAGGTTGTCCTTCTGAAGCTTTAGGGCTATCTTATAGACAAAAGATGTCCTTCTCAACTTGGTTTGCTTCATCAAATGCTTCTAGTAAAGTACCCTTCTGTGCCCTTTTGACCCATATTGCAATGGGGGGAGGCATACCCTTTTCATAATAAGCCACCAACAATTCTTCAACAGGAAGAAGATTGGTAGGAATTATGTTTTTGAGATATGAAAACCTTTGGTTAAAGTCTTTTACCCTTTCTTTTCCTTTGATTTTCATGGAGAATAATTATAAGACAAGATCTTGCGGTGTTTTTTCATCCCCGAATTTTTGGGTAAAATGTTTCTCGAATTCATCCTAGGAAGTTATAGATTGGGCCGGTAAAGCAAAATACCAAGTGGTCGCTCTGCCCTCAAGGTGTATGGAAAGAGTCTGCATACTACATCCTCATGTACCATGCTTCTAAGCCTGATTGCCTGCATGAAAGTTTTTATGTGATCCAACGTAGGTATCTTATCATCAGGGTTGTATTTAGGCAACAATTTCTTAGGATTCTTTGGTATTCTATGTTGATCACCTAATATGAAAACTGCAGCTTGGTCAAGCTAAGGTCTATTTTGACCTTCTCCCGCCATTGGAGGTTCTTGTTATTCTTCTTCAGATGACAAACTGGAAGAATTATCTTCGTCTGAGGAAGATCTTGAAGATGAAGGAGGGGATGGTGGTGGACCACCGACTCTAAGATTTGGTTGACCTTGTGTTCCTACGAGAGTGGCCTCACGGTTATATTCAGGAGAATTTGGTCGATTAACTAGGTCTTGGTTTTCAGATTGTTATTCAATTGTATGTTGATCCTTTGTGTTAAAACTATTGGTATGCTGAACCTATGGATCAGTGGTCTGTGAGGTGGGAACTTGCTGATCTTCCCGACCACTAGTCTGCAAAATACCTTCTAAGTTTAGAGCTTCCAGGCCATGTCTTCTTTGATCGGAAAGTCATTGTTCTGCTCTTAAAACCCTATCGGCAGATGTTTTCAATATATACTCTAGTGAGATGGGTCCCCTTGTAGGTGACGTGAAAATGATATCTCCTCTGTTCTCCTGTTGTATCACAGGTGTCACAGGTATAACCGCAGGTTGTGTGGATGCGACAAGGAGAATCGTAGGTTCTGTACTAGTTGGTTGTTCAGATGTTGAAGCCCTAGTCTCGCTTCGGGTTTGAACCATTGAAGTACTTGCTGGAGGAGGTTTATTAGTAATCTTCTTATGCATGTTTTACTAGTGGCCCTCCTTCTAGCGCCATTTGTTGATGCCTCGGGGGTGCAGGGTAAGTGCAAGGTGCTGGAATGGGTTCCAAGGCACATAACAGGGGATGAAAACCCAGCCAAAGGCTTAGAAAGACCCTGCGCAAGGGCAATTCTATCCTCGAGCTATTTGGTGTGGTGATCACCCACGGATATTTGGCCTCCGCTGGCACTCTATGAGTAAAAGATTTGATCTTGGAAGATCAGTTTTCCTATCAATGAAAACTAAGTGTGAAAGCTTGTTACCAAACCTAACTTAACCTACCTAAGGGAAGAATCTATTCTAAGTCAGATCTAGCCTAACAGGAAAAATTGATGTTGTGCAGATCAGATTTGAAGAATGATGAACAAGTAGTTAAGTACCTTAAACAGAAATGTCTTCGAGTTCTTCACTTGTTAATTAAAGTTTTATCAGTTAATAAAAATTAAGTGACAATTCTTCAAAGTGTTTAAGTCTATTCAAATATCTGATTTGTAATCATTGTGTTAATTGAAAAATTAACGTTTGATTATACATATTTATTTGCATCGAATCATTTGCAGAAATATAAAAGTGAAAACGTTCAATTAAAGAAATTTAATAGAACAATTTTGAGCATAATCTAGACATACAAAGAAATCAATATGAGAGATATTTTTCATTAACGAATGTCCTGCAAAAGATTAAACACATAACCGATGACAAATTTGAAACATTAACTCAGCAATTCCCAAATAAATTTGAAGAACAATAGAAGGTGGATTAAAAGATAACTTTCCTGAATAGACAAGTCTTGTACAAAAATTACAATGACTCTGATAGACAGAGTATCTTCATTCCAATCTCCTGTTGAATTGCAATTCCAAAATTCCCAACCCCTTACTAAGGGAAACATTCCTCCTTATATACTAAATTTACATAAGAGTTCCAAAAGGAGAAATTCTACAAAATAGGGATTACAAAATCAGATCTAACCATCGATCCAAGAAATCTTGCTATTTTTAATCTTAAAAGATTTTACGCCACCTTTCACAAAAGAAATACTTGTTCATTAATCAGATAAGGTCTCATGGCACAATAAAAATTCAATCACAGATTGTTCACTATCATCGACAGGTGGTGTGGCTTGCAGAGCATCTACTATAGGAAATTCGGGGTCGGGGAGCCCAATGTAAAAAACAGAGAAATCCATTAGAGGATTTACTTTAGGAACGGTAGCCAGCACGTCAGGTTCTTCATTGATTATAAAGTCATGTATAACATCAGTATCGAGATCAGATGATTCCTCCATAATTTCCTTCCTTTGCTCTTCGGGGTTTTGCATGTAGGCAGACAAAGTTTCGAAGTTTTCTTGACTACTACCGCTGCTAAGATCAAGAACACCTGCATCCAACGGTGGTGACAACATTTCTTGATATAACAAGGGGTAGAGTTCTTCATTTTCAACCTAAACATTAGAAAATTCACCATCTGCATGAACATTACTCATTCTGAATGAGTATTGGATAGTAGGACGCAAAACAAAAAAAATAACACACAGAGTCTTACATCTTCCAGAAGGCAAGGGATGAACTGGAGATTTCATGTTAATTTCTATTTAAAGGCCAACAAGCAGGTCGATGATAATCGAGTGGGGAAATCTGCAATGATTAACTTATCCAGTCAATTCATTGTAATTACTTCAATTGTAATGAAAAGAGCCAAGGTATGTGCCAGTCGGATCAAAGCTTGTGCGAAGTATGAGTTCAATTACTACTCGCATGATTTTGAATTGCCTTTATGATCACATCATTACAAGCAATCTTCCATCAATAATTATGACTGGTAATTAATAACGGAGACGAAAGTTAGGGTGATAAAGTTTATCTGCAAAAAGCCTCGACTAGGATTTCCAGTACACGGGTTATCGATTCTTCGCACGTAACAAATCCGATCGATCTAACCCAACTTCCACGAGAATGATAAAAGATTTTAGGTTGGGAATATGTGAAAAGAAACGATCATTAAGAGGTGGAACAAAAATGACAAGATGTCAAAGCTCGAGTCCAGACATGGTGAATTTAAGGCGGAGAGATGGCATCCATCCAACATGAAGTAACTGATAGACTTGTATTAGTGTCTATTGTCATGAATTAAACAGAAAAATGATAATTTCGCAAAACCAGCTTTAAAAAGACAAAATGGAAAAGCCTGACTTAACTGACTACCCAAAATCAACATGACCGTGAGACCATAACAGATGAACGAACGAGATTAACTAGAGCAAGGTATTGAATCAAATTCAAATATTTTCATGGAGTTCTTATTCAAAGATCCCACAAGCCAAAACCTGAAAGTACAGATTTGCAGGTTGCGGGTATGCAAAATGGAATAAAAAAAAAAAAAAATCCGAAAGCCAAAAACCGACTATGCGGGTGGCGAGCTTCGGAAACTTTAAACTGTGACGCAAAATAACCATCCCGAAAGCCGCATCCCAAAATTATGGGTTGCGGCTTTCGGGAGCACACACCAAATAAACAAAAAAGCACACAATCCCGAAAGCCGAATGCCGCCATTGCGGGGTTCAGGTTTCGGGGTAATTATTTCTCAATCTTATTACATAATGATTCCGCAACCCACAGCCGTCGGGTTGCGAGTTTTAGAATTACCAAAACCGAAACTTAAAAAACAACAGTCCCGCAACCCGCACCTATCGGGTTGCGGGTTTCGGGCTCATTCGAAATCATCATCAAGACATTGGCTCACAACAAGGTAGTGGGGAAATGGCATTGTTCTTTCATTAAAAATGAGATTTATACATTTCTACTTGGAATTTCGACCTGAAACCTTTTGGAGAAGAATAACAGAGTATTTAATTCATATTACAAAAGAAATGGGTCATTAAAAGCTTCCCCAAAGAGTACAATAGCTCACCAAAAATGCCCTCCCTTAAGGATCAAGAATATGCCATCAAAACTGGAAATGGTTGAAGGAGTGAGCTGCAATAGAAGAAACCATGAGCTGCCCTGTAGCTTACACCTACAAATAAAGACTCCATTAAAGCTCCAAATGAAAGGTCTGAATGGCCTTTCCAATTACCAACTTGGATGGGAATCTTTCACCCTCGAAATTGGCTAAGGCAAGAAACTAGTCATCCACTAGCTCTCCCTCTTCACAAATGCAATTGCAAATTCTACAAATGATCAAAAGCCATTCTCATACTTCATTTATACATTTTATAACCAACATTAGCATTCTAAGGGTTGAAATCCTCTCAATAGATTCAATATATTTCCATTTAGGAAATATTCCACATTTGCCACTTGTCTCCTAGTTCCAACCTTCCATCTTCTCCCAAATTTGATTTTGAGTCTCTTTGGCTTCTCCAACTCCCAAATTCACCTTCCTTGAGCCTATTTTTGGGGCTGACATGTCATAGTGGTTAGATGTCAAAGGTCAGGTCTTCAATTTGTCATAGTTTTCATAGATGCTCCATCATTGGTGTCATAGGGGCTAGGGAATCTAGCCCAAGTGTCCACAAACTTCCATTTTGACTCTTTATCTTCCATGGAGGTTCCCAATCCTTCCCAATTAGACCTAAGATGCTCAATGACATGTGTTATAACTTACCATCTCACCCAAGAGTGTTCACATTCCCATTAATTCGAATTTGCAAAAGAGAGATACCATGTATTATGAAAAATCAAGCTAGTGTGGGTCCCACATCCTCCATATGTCTCCAAAACCATTTGTCACCTAGGATTTCTCTTGAATTTCTTTATTCACTCTATTTATTAAATACTTGAACCCTTCTAATGTCTAAACATCATTTATTATCCCCTTTATTCCAAATCCCAAAGCTTCCACCCCAAACCTAGGAAACTAGTAATTTTCCTCCTTGGCAATTATTTGACCCTTAACATCAACTTTACAAACTCTAATGAATATGGCTAATGTGATTAGGCCATTGTGACCCAATTCCAAATTTGGGACATGACAGTCCCTCTCTCTCTCTCTCTATCTCTCACTACAAGGGAAATACCTTGTAGTGGACGTTTCCCGCAAATTGGCCTTTTATACTGCGCCCAAACCAATGCTCAAGGATTTACTGAGAAGCGTAGAGAGGTGGAGGTGTAGGGAAGAGAGAGAGAGACTAAGAGAGCCCAGCTTAGTAAGGGCTAGTGAGAGGAGGGGAGAGAGATAGATAGGAGGGGGTTTAGGGCTAGGGGGACTAGAAGAGAGATAGAAATATTAGGATGGTTAGGGATGGGGGAGAGGTTAGGGAGAGGGAGAGGGGGTTTAGAGAGAGGTGTAGAAGCAGGGAATAAAGAGTGAGAGAGGAGGGTTAGTTAGGGGTAAGGGGATAGGAGGTGGGTTAGTGAGGGGGAGAGAGAGAGAGATTGAGAGAGGGGATTAGTAATGGTTAGGGGGAGGAGATGAGGGAGAGATAGAGAGAGGAGAGGGTGTTAGTTGTAGGGAGTGAGAAAGAGAGATGGGAGGTATGGTTAGAGGTAGGGTGATGATGAAGACGATGATGATGATGATGATGAAGATGAAGACGGTGATGATGATGATGATGATGATGATGATGATGATGAAGATGAGGATGATGATGATGAAGATGATGATGATGATGATGAGAATGAGGATGAGGATGATGATGATGATGATGATGAAGATGAGGATGATGAGGATGATAATGATGATGAGGATTATGATGATGATGATGATGATGATGATGATGAGGATGATGATGAAGATGAGGAGGATGATGATGATGATGATGATGATGATGATGATGAAGATGAGGACGAT